>CAUYPK010151540.1:0-38909 GCA_963574355.1 Loris lydekkerianus
ACCTGACTGAGCATGTTATATTATGTGTTTAATATGTTATTGTTAAAATTATATGCTTTTGTGTGAGTGTTTGTCTGTTTTGGCAGGTCACTGCGTGGTGTGGCTCTCTGACTCTCACAGTTTAAAATTTTGGCTCTTTGTATTCGCCACCCCTGCTCTACAGTATGTCAGGGAAATTCTGGCCTCAGCATACAGACTGTCAGCTATTATTGAAAACAAACTTCAAGTAACCCACCTGTAAGGACCCGCAGATGCTGAAGTTAACACATCAAATCTGAATTCCAGGTAAGTATTTGGCAAGATACTATAACTTCCTCAGTGTATGAGCTCTCTTCTCCCAGAGCAGGCCTTGTACTTTTCCATCGGGGCTATACTGAAACTCCAACTCTTGTTCAAAGTTCTCAGTCTCACTCAGATGCCCACATCCCGGGTCCCAGGATCCTAGCCTTCTCCACAGGTGCTGTCACCTTAGGAGAAGGGAACTAGGTCTCACATTTAATTAACAATTGCAACTCTGTAGCCTTTATAGTCAAACCCTGGGCTTGGTCCTCAGCCGGATCTTCAAAACTGTCAAAGAAGTTTTCTGATTATTTAGTAATGACTTAAGTTTGGAACTCAAGGCTCTCTATTTGTCTGTTTTCCATGTATTCTCATAGACTCAAGAGTAGCCAATTATAGTAACATCGCTGTCACAGCAGCTAAGTGCTAGAGACTGATCTTCCAGTGCTGGACCCTGCAGTGACACTCCTTCTCAGGCCAACTGCTGATGGCTATTTGAGCAGCTGTGCTGTCACCCCATGCTACAGCACACCATTGTTTCGCTTTTCTTGATAGGTACTTTGTACAGATAGTCATCAGACACGTAATGCCATCCAAGAAAGCCATTTCAAGGGTTTCTTTTCCGAGACTACTTCCAGTCCCTACAACTGTATCACTCAGGATTTTTGGAAGACAGAGCACAGAAAGAGAATCTAATAAAAGGACTATTTACAAAAATGAGAGCCAGGCATGGTGGTGCATGTCTGTGTTCCTACCTTTCCAGAGACTGAAGTGGGTAGATTGCTACTACCATGCAGTCTAGCCTAGGCAACACAGCAAGAAAATTAAATAATTTAAATTAAATGTAAAAATGAGGAGTGGGTTAAGGTAAACAAGGGATAGCTGAGATTAGTAACAGTGGAAAGCCATTATCATACTTGCCCTGATGGGACAAAGAAAAGGAGAGCTTACTGGAATCCTAAAAAAGCTATACAGCTGTAGGAAAGGGTCACTGTCAAGCACCATGGCCTCTCCTGCTCCTAACACTGGCCCACAGGAGGTATAAGGGAGCTTTAGGCCTTCCTGAAACTTATACCTTCCCGATGTAAGGAAACTGATAACAAACAGTATAAGATTGTTTGTGATTTGTAACTATTATCTTTTCTTAGCTATTGAATTTGCAGACAAAATTAATTTGTGAGTTGAATACAGAAATCCTACCAATTCTTGCATAAACCTTAAAACCACTCTGGGGATAAAGGTTAACAGAAACAGCTTCCTGATACATCCAATAATCAATTCAAGATGTTTAGAAAAGGGATATGTACAGCTTTCTTCACTTCTTCTTTTAAAAACTCTCCTCATAATGATCTGACAGTGATTGTCAATGTAATACTTGTACTACTGCTACCCAAAACAAAATATAAAAATCGCCCTATACTTGAAAAATATGGTTTAGCCTCAGCAGACAAGCGACTCTAATGATAGAGAGAATATTCTCTCTAATTAGAGAGAATAATTTCATAGTAACTATTTGAAAATCCAAATTACAATTGTGCCAATGTCTTCCAATATTTAATTGATTTATATTTAGCAAAGCTATACAGCAATCAACTTAATCACATAGAGTTACATTCACAACTACATTATGTTAGACGATTCATCAGACTGAATTACTTTGTTGTTTAAACCTCTATGTTCCATAGACAAAAACGATTGTCCTTATGCTCTGTCCTATCACACTTTAAGGATTTGGTTAACCATCTTTTCTTGGATAATAAATTATAAAATTTAGCTATGTAGAAGATGAAGACTATTTATGTCCCCAATTTTTTAAAATTCAGCCTTTATTACATTAGAGTTGAAATTAGAGGCTATAGGCTCAGCACCTGTCGCTCAAGCAGCTAAGGCACCAGCCACCTACATCTGAGCTGGTGGGTTCGAATCCAGCCCAGGCCAGCCAAACAACAATGACGGCTGCAACCAAAAAATAGCTGGGCATTGTGGCAGGTGTCTGTACTACTTGGGAGGCTACTTGGGAGGCTGAGGCAGGAGAATCACTTGAGCCCAGGAGTTGGAGGTTGCTGTGAGCTGTGATGCCACTGCACTCTACCCAGGGCGACAGCTTGAGGCTCTATCTCAAACAAACAAACAAACAAAAAAAAAAACCCAAAAGAAATTAGAGGCCATAGATCACAATTAGCATTTTACTGAAGACTTCTGAAATAAGGGGAACACCCTACAAAACACAGGAAAAATTATAGTTTCTTATATAGACAAGAGTAAAAGCTGAAAAAATACTTACATATCACATATCATGAAGACACAAAGAATGTGTGACAATTAATTGGGATGAAAAACCTCTCAAGCCATATTTATTCTACAACATGTCATTGTAAAATTGGGTCATTTGTAAGAAACTCTCCTGTTAGCTACAATGATTTGTTCCTGTATAAACTTCAACCTTGAAATTATGTGCTTGATTATTTAGGACAAAATTAAATTTATTCACTATATGCTTATTTTAAGGAAAATAAACCTTAATTTCTTTACCAACCAATGCACTTCAACTGATCTTGTTAAAATTAACTCAACCAGTATTTAAAATTCCTTAAGGTTCTCTTGGAGTTAATATAAAGCAAATGTTTTCCTCTTGGCATCAACTGTGATATAAGTAAAATAATGATTATAGCAGACACATTTTTTTAACCACCACATAGAATTTCAACTTTTTCCATGCTGTCTGCCTCTGTCTGGGTTGATGGTCAAAGCATATGGATGTACCATGACTAGCAACATAAAAACACCTGCTCTCTAGGGTCTAGTTGAGGCCTATGGCCTCAAACTTTTTATTGCCTAATTCACTTTAAATGTTGTGTTTCAAGGGTAACATGTTTAAAGGATTGTCAGGATATTTATCCTCATCTCAAATTTGGCATTAAATTTCCACTTTATGAAGACTTCGAGAGATAAAATTTTCTGAAGTCTTAGCATCAGGAAAAGATGTGTTTCTTTCTTGAACAACTGGTTCATCTATATCTCAAAAACATTATAAAATCCTCTGCTTTGGCCAATTCATTCTATTTTCCCATTTTTCTTCTAACTTCATACTGGCTTCCTCACTTATTTATTTTTATCTTGTGTTACAGTATGTATTTTCTATATGCTGCTTCAAATTCTCTGTGGAGTAATATAGTTATAAATAAGAATAAATGCACTTCAGAGTAGAGAAAAGATCAATATGTATAGGGGCAGTGGAAAAAATAAAAACCCAAATAAATCGATGACAGTAAACAAGTACTAAGATACCCATAGAACATTTAAAGAGATTTTGAGTCATCAAAGCCAAAAGTATGTGCCCACCAAAACAAGTGCCAAGCAGCTTTGAAAGAAGAACTGTTCTTCAACAATTTTTTCAATGCAGTAAACACTAGGCTTTGTCCATGAAGCATATGAGTCTGGGCTTACTTATGTTCCCTAAATAAGTGTCCTTTGTCCATGGAGCACAAGAAATGACATATATTTCCTGTCCTGTTAAGGTGTGAATTTAATTTCTATATTATACAATTGATCACAGTTACTATATCAACAGCAACAAGCATATTTCCCAAGAACAGAATTGAATTGGACGTTCAAAGCCACACATGCCACCTCTGTAACTTGCTCTTTTGTAATTTTTCAGTCATCAATTGCAGTAGCTGAGTGATATCTGGCTTTTCTGTCAAATAACTCATAGAAATAACTTTGCCAGTATACAATAATGCAGCCAACTTAATTTCTACCTTCAGAACAAGACTAGAACTGAAACTGCAAAACAACTTGTGAAATAGCCAAATTACTTCCCTGAACTGTTGAATACCCTTTGCATTAAGCTTTTAAAAACCTCTTGTATTTGATAACTCTCTTTACAACCCTGTGAAATGCTTTACAAACACTTTCTTAAGTGTCAGAGGCAAAACCTCAAGCTCCTCAAGCTGCAGACAGATAAGGACACCAGGATGTTGCCCAATCTGATGGCCTGGCCCAGATCACATACTGGGGAAATACACGATACGCCACCCAGGTTGCAGCCCCTGACTGTATTTCAACTTCTGCAGCATTCCGGGTCCCATTAAAGGTGCAATGCGCGTGGGGGCACTGCGTGTGTCCAGCAACAGCAAAAGCCATCGAATCTTCCTAGGAATTCAGGCTTTCTGAAATGTCCAAAAAAACCCCGAAGAAGACAGGTTGTGCAAGTGTGCAAGGTAGCCTCAAACTGGAACCACTGGGAATGGTTTGCAAAACAGGAAGGTGCAGTAGGGTGTGCCGCGACTTAGTTAACCTGGCACTCCCCACCTCCCAGCCCGGCGCGCGCTGCCAGGTGACTCCTGGCCCAGTGCCGTCCGCGCACCTTCTCCGTCTGGGACGTGGAGGGCCGCGTTCCCATCATCCGCGCGCCCACCCTCAGCCTCTACCCGTCACCCTCCAAGTCTACCTGACCAGTCTGAGGACGGTTTATCCGAGGTCCGTCGGGCCACGAACGCCCGGGGTAGGGGTGTCCCTTATCTCTGAGAGCCGGGAGGAGAGCGCCCTAGGCCCTGAGAGGACGCGCCGAGCTAGGGGGGCGGGGGGCGCGGCGGCGCGGCCCGCAGGGTGTCGTGTCCTCTCCAGGCCTCAGGGCGGCACTCTGGCCCCGCGGCCGGCGCGCTCGGGCGGGCCGCTGGGCGCCGACCCACGCTGGCCGGGAACGTGTCTCCCGGTGACGCAGCGCCGGGTGGGGAACGTGGTGCGGCGGCAGCGGCGGCGGCGACCGTACGCGCCTGTGCCGCCTGCGAGAGGACGCGCGGGGCGGCGGGGCGAGACGCGGGGCTGCGGCCGGCGCGGGGGAGGAGACGCGGGGCGCTCAACAAAGAGCGGGGCCGCCCCCTTCAGGTACCGGGCCGGGCCTGGGCTCCGGCGGCGGAGGCGGCCGGGCCGCGCCGGGCAGTTCGCGGGCCGGAGACGGGGAGGGGCCGCGCCCGGACGGGGCTGCGGGGCGCGGGGGACCCTTCCAGGCCGCGGGCGGGACGGACGGGAAGGGGCTGGGCCGCGGGCGGTGCGGGGCGCTCGGGGCCGCGGCCCTCGACGCCGACCCGCCTTTGCCGCCCGTCGTGCAGGAGTCGCTGCGGGAGGAGGCTCCATGTTGAGAAGCGGCGCCGCTCGCCCTCGTTAGCGGGAATCCCGGAGCTGCGGGCAGAGCCGGCGGGGGCCGGGCCTGGGCGAAGATGGAGGCCCCGCTGCGGCCTGCCGCGGACATCCTGAGGCGGAACCCGCAGCAGGACTACGAGCTGGTGCAGAGGGTCGGCAGCGGCACCTACGGGGACGTCTACAAGGTGAGCAGGCCGCGCCGTTCCCTGCGGTGGCGGGTCCCGGGTACCGGGTCCCAGGAGCGGGGCCGCTTTCCGGCGGTGCGGGACGGGGCAGGATGCTGGTTTGTGTTGTGGCCTCTGGGGGAGGAAGCGGCCGGGGTCCCTTCTGCGCCGTTTAGAGCAAGCTCGATTTGCAGCTTGTTCTAATCGCTCCCCACAAGCAGGACTAACCACACCGTTGCAAACCATGGCTGTACTTGGGAAGGGGGGAGGGCTTAGAAAGGCTTTTTAAGGTTTATTCATGGCATTGAAGGGAGTTTGAATCTGTTTATGGACATACACTGAGGATGTTCTAGTGTTGGCATGGAAAAATGCTTAAGAAGATAGTAGATGGGAAAGAATATTGACATTCAGACATTTGCATTAAAATTTTTTTAAACTCTCGGTTTTTATAAATGAGCCAGACTTTAAAAAGCCAGTTGAAACCCAGTCTCTAAACTTTAACTGTAAGCAGTCTAATACTGGGTCAAAGAGACGTGTGCAAACATCACCCCATGTAGGAAGATGCTTTTCCTGGTGGAAGTTTGATCATTTCTATCTGGCTGGTGACAGAATGTGATACTAACTTACTGGGTGTTTTCATACTTTAGCCGTTCCTCTCTTGGGGATTTACAAAATCCCATAACCACACGTGGATAAGAGCTTTTGTCTTTGTATTGTGCTCTTTTGTGTTAAGACAGTGTGACTTACCTCTTAATTTAAAGTTTTTAAAAACATGGTAGAGAAGCAAACCCAATTTCCTAAATCTCCTGAGTTCTTGGAGGGTGTAGAGCAGTGCTTCTCACCCTTTCTAATGCCATGTACCTATGCTTTTTTGTTCTCTTCACTAAGAGGGGAGCATTAATGCAACTCACAGGGATATTAAGTTCCTTTTTTTTTTTTTTTTTTTGTAACAGCTTTGTTTATTGAATTTGATCGTGATATATGCAGGTATATCCCATTATTCCAAACAATCCTGCATATGGCTGAATTGGTCTTGTGTCATATGGGTAATTAGCCAGCAGAGTCCTCTGGGATATGTCCCTGTTTTGCTCAGGTGGTAATGTGGAAGGAAAACATCCCTTCTTCCTACTTCCTTGCTTTTGTTTAATTTCCTCCATATTTGTAATAGCAGTTCAAGGTGATGTTTGGATAGCTCTAGTGCTGTTCAGTTCTCTTGAGATTAACTGTATTGGATGGGGTTTTTATTTGATCAACAAGCATTTGAGTCCTTTGTACCGGGTGTTCTAGGTACTGGGGTGTTGAATTGTGAAGAGTCCTAGCTCTTGCCTCATGAATACCTTTGATTTCAAAGTGGATAATGATAACAAAATCCCTTCTTTATGCAAGATATAGAGTAAACTCTTAGTTGTTTATCTGTGGATTAGCCATTTTGTGGAATGCCCTTTTAAAAATTCAAATTCCTGTTTGCCTTCTCAGTCCCATTTTTTAGTCATCTTTGTCTTATGATTCACTGTGTATTAGACCAGTTCAATTCAGTTCATGTAAATTATACAATAGTCTAAATGCCAGTTCTTTTTTTTTTTTTTTTTGCAGTTTTGTCTGGCGCCAGGCTTGAACCCACCATCCCCCACATATGGGGCCGGTGCCCCACTCCTTGAGCCACAGGCACCACCCTAAATGCCAGTTCTTGTATGTTTTCTTTTCTCCTTACTACAAGAACATGAAGAGTATTGTCCCCACAAAGATCCAAGACGTTTGCTTTTTTCTTTATAGATCCAGCAACTAAAGCAACTGTCTGCAGCAGGACTTTCTTCCTGCTAGGGAAAGCAAAGATTGTATTAAAGGGGCAGTGAAAGCCGGCCTTTTACCCTGGTGCCTCCCTCCCCTAGTCTCTCTTTCACAGCTCCTGAACAGAGAATCAAAGAATGAATATTTATCACACCCCACACGGGGCTTTCTGCCCTCACAGTGCATGTTTACTGTAGGCTGGAACCGGCCTCTGATTCCTAAACATCTTTAAGACACTCATGGCTTCTTGTTTTTTTGTCTTCCTTTGTTCTAATTACTTAGAACAAACTCCCACCCCTCAATTTGCTCCTGTTCTATTAGACCTGTGGGTAAGCCATACTCAGATGTTCCTTCTACCAGCCCCAGCCCTTCCCTTGCTCCCTCCCCTCCCTCATTCTGCTCTAGCCACACTGGCCAGCTTGCTGTTCCTTGGGCTGAGTAAGTCTCTTCCCACCTTTGGGTCTTTGTCCTTGCCATCTCTCCTCAGAATGTCTTCTTTAGACAACTCACATAGCTTGTTCTCTTCCTTCTTTTACACCCACTCCATCTTTTTGTTCCTACTTTATTTTTTTCCTTTGTAGTTAGCACCATCTAACATAGTTTGACTTATGTTTTCTTGTTTATTATCTATCTGAATCCACTAATATACTCTGGGGATTTTTATCTGTTTGTTTTCTTCACTGCCTTATCTCTAATAGCACCTATATGCTGGGCACAGAGTGAGTGCTCTCTGCTTGATGAATGATGAATGACTGACAGTGATTGTGTCACACAGTTCTTGAGAATATGCTTTTGACATTACAACACTAGGAATTTAATTCTTTAGATATTTCTGTAATGCCTTTATGATACCCTGTCTATGTATTTTTATTACAAATTCCAATTATATGAGTTCTCTGGGAGAATATTTCTGAGAACCTATTTCATAGTATATCCATTCTCGGTGATCTAAGTTCTGTAGAATTTTGTCAGTTTGTGTTTACTTCTTAATATGCTTTAAAACAAGTAATGTTCATATGGTAGTGCTGAAATTTTTTTTTTTTGCAGTTTTTTTTTTTTTTTGGCCAGAGCTGGGTTTGAACCCACCACTTCCGGCATATGGGGCTGGTGCCTTACTCCTTTGAGCCAAGGCACCACTGAACTTTTTTTTATACTCTGGGCAACTGAGGTAATTTTACTATTTACCATTGTAAATGGTACGTCCTAGGACGTTTTGACGTTTTGAAAATATTTTCAATCCAGGATATAAATTTGCAAAATAATTACAGTGAAGAGTAAGTAAATTAGTCACAGTTCTACTCAGATATTAACCCCAATATATATATTTTTAACACCTCAGGTATCTTTTGAAGTGGAAGTTTAAAAGGACTGTAGCTTTGAGATTCCTTGTGAACTATTTTTATGTTTTTCAAAACCACAGATTCCCCACCCCCACCCCCAATCTTCTTTCCTGAGAATCCCCAAGAAGAGAGAGCTCAATCTTAAACTGGTAGTTCCCTGACTGAAAGAAGAGGAGGAATATAAAGACTCTGTTAGGTGAATGGAGTGAATCATTGAGGGCTAGAGCAGAAAATAGTGGAGGGGAAAGAAACACAGAAGAGAAAAGGAATGTGGTGGACAAGGGATGAAGGATTAAATTTCGGTTGAGCAAATTTCATTCGTAATTATGGTTACAAATCTACTAATAGGAAGGGGACATCTGGAGATTTAGTATCTCTACTGCCTTTTGTCCACAGTGGTCTAGAACAATTGCGGTATCACGGTAACAGTTCACAATCAACAGTACAAGCCTTTAGGACAGTCTAATATTTGGATCAAACTTTTTCCAGCTTAGATTCCAGAGAAATTCCAGGAACATTTTTTTTAACCACGTGTGGGATATAAATTTAGAGTGGACTGTCCCATGTATTTTTTTCTAACCTTTATTGCTTTTTCTGACTAATTATGACATGTTTAAGTTCCAGCAGGACAGGAACAGATGTCTCTCACACACGACTGTGTTATAACAAAACAGATAATTGATAAATATTCTTTAAATGACAGTTGTAGAAAATTACTCAGAGTTAAACACTATTAATAATTTAATATATTATAGTTTATCGTAGGCTTTTTCCTGAATGTTTTTAAAATACTGTTTCCAGAATCGATTTTTTTTTTTTAAAGACAGAGTCTCTGTGGCCCAGGCTGGAATGCAGTGGCCTGATCATAGTTCACTGCACTGTGAACTCCTGGACTCAAGCCATCCTCCCATTTTGGCCTCCTAGAGTGCTGGCATTATAGGCGTGAGCCACTGTGCCTAGCCCAAAATGGCTTTGATATTTAATTTATGATTAGAATCATGATATAGCTCTTTTTTCTACTTGATTGGAATGACCAGAATTTTCCCTAGTCATTAAGTATTCTTCAGAATGCTACTTTTAAAGGATCTGTTGGATGAACATTTATTTAACCATTTTAAGTTTCATATTTGTTATTTTCCATTTTCAAACACTTTTTGTAATTTTGATCTTATTATTTATACAGAAACCTTTGTCGTGTATGCTTACCGCTTCTGCAAGTCCCTCCGGGTGCTTGACGGTGTGCTGTAGCGGGTCCTGCCATTGTACGGCCCTCCCTTCTCTCCCTCACACCAAGAGTTAAAATGCCTGAATGGCTTTAGGCACTTTGAAACATAGCCCAGGATCTCACCATCCAGAGACAAAGCTTGATACCTCACAACATTTTTTGTAAGCGTTTATTCATTCATGAAATATTTATTGAGTGCTCATTGTGTGTTAGGGTATGGGGATGCAAGAACAAGAACGAGAAAGGACACTATCAACGAGGAACATGACATTTAGTCAGGAAGATAGACGTGTAAATGGGCAGAACTTGGCAAGTGCCACAGAAGGGAAGTGGAAGCAATCCTCAACTCTATCTTTATTAGGGATGAGGGAAGAAGTGAGAGAATGAACCAGGAGAGGTTGACAGAGGAAAGGGCATTAACTGGATTTTTAAGAGAGTACAAGGTGGTTTCTAAGTGGCGAAGTTGGAAAAGGATATTCCAGCCTATGGGAATAGTATGTGCCCACACCTGAGGGCTTAAAAAAAACATGGATGAGTTTTGAGTCTGCATCCAAGACTGGTGTGACCAAGCCTGGAGCAATATCATGAATGGAGAGCAAGGGCTCTTTTTTTTTTTTTTTTTTTTTTTTTTTTTTTGGGCAGGAAAGGACCTATTTTCTAATAGACCTCATATGTTACATCAAAGAATTTGGACTTTTTCTGTAGACTTTAGAAGCAGTTTAGGAGGAAACCTCTGATGATATAAACGCTGGATTGTAAGTGGCTAAAAATGTAGAGACCAGTTACTGAATAATTCAGATAAAAATGTATGCAAGCCTAGATTTAGGCACTGGGACATGAGATGAAAGGAAAGGATGGATTTGAGTGATATTTAAAGATGATTAAAAACTCCTGATGGTCCATGGATGGGAAAATGGGTAGTTGATGGCATTTACCATTTCTGGCTTGTGTGACTTCCTTTACGCTATCAGCAGAGTCACAGAATACAAGGTTTGTGAGGTCTGAATTTTGTGTTAGATCTGAACATAAGGCATTATGTAGGTGGCTGTGTCTGGCAGGTGTAGGAATTGCAGCTATGGCCCTGCGAGTTCTGGATGGGGATACCGGTTTGTCAGTTATCATCACTTTATGGAGTGGCACCTGTGAAATACAGGTGAGGTCACCCAGGAGAGTTTGCAGAAGACCAGAAAGACTATAGTCTAAGGGGGTAGCAGAAAAAACTAATATATTGAAGGTATCTCAGATATAGAAAAGTATGAGGAAGTACCTTTTATAGAAACCAGAAGTTTCAAGAGCTCATCTCTGTCATCTCCTGTCTCAATTCTTGTTCCTGTCTGGTCTATTGTGGGGAAAATGGATTGATCTTCCAAAGAATATAAATATAAACTGAAGCTTTGTGTCATCTCCCCTTTATTTCTCTTGTCTGTGGAATGAAGTCTTAGAATAACATGCTATCAAGGCTGTGCTTATCCCAGCACCTCTCCATACTGAACTTCTACTGTCTACCCTTCAGGTTTTTGCAGAAACTGTTTTCTTTTCCTAGAGCACTTTTCCTCTTCTTCCTTTTTTCCCCCTATTCTTTGGGTTTCTCTTTAGATCTTGTAGTTCCAGGGAGTCCCTCAGAGTTAGTCGTATATATCTGCTATATGCTTTCATAGCTATTTGTACATTTATTATCATGACATCCTTCCTTCATTCGTGACTCGTCATTTTTGTTTGTGTTCTGCGAGCCTTAAGCTGGGTCAGAACAGGGACCTTACATTTACCACTGAGTTAGCTAACCTAGCATAGCGCCTAGCACAGGATGTGCTCAGTAGGTGTGCCTCAAAGGAGTGAGCCAAACAGCAGTCACGTATGTAGTTAGGAAGAGTGGAGGTGCGAATGGTACATGAGGAAGTAGAGGAACACATACTGCTCCTTGAAGCAGTTGAGCTCTGAGGAGAAACAGAAACGAGGTATGCAAATGTTTCCTCCCCTGTTTCTGTTTTTTCCCTTTCATTGAGACTGAGTGATTCAGTCGTGTTCTTTAAATTTGTCTTAGCATCCAGTGAAGATCATCCAAGAAGACTGCTGAGTTTAGAGAGGGAATTCCATCGAGAAGGAAATCAGGGCAAAGAATTTGGAAGGAACTGAGAATTTAGACTGAAGATAAAAGGCAGAAACTGAGAAGTTAGACTGAAAATAAAAGGCAGAAACATAAGATGGGATTCTTAGGAACTAGTGTAAGGAGTAAATGTAAACTTTCCCTCACTCTTTGAAGTGAAGTCTTGTTCATTGGTTCCTATTACTGATTGTTCCTCTGTGAGCATGGTTAAGGTAAGGCACATTAGTGCATGGGAAGCTGGGATAAAGAACTGAGCTGACAGGCTGCAAAGAAGTATTAAACATTCAGCAAGTGTCTGTAGAGGATCTCTTTCAGGACAGACACTGTTCGGGGCCCTTAGAATATACTGAGTGAACAAAAGTCCCTGCCCTGCTGGAGCTTACATTCTAGTCAGGGGAGAGGGGCAGTGAGCATAATTAAAGTGTTGTATAATATGTTAGATGGAGCTTAAAAACGTGGACAGAAGGAAAAGTTGAACAGGTTGTGGGGGATCAGGAATGCCTGGGTGGGATGGGGGAGGCAGGTTGGGGAATTACGTAAGGATGGGTCAGGGTATGTCTCATTGAGAAGCTTAGATTTATGCAGAGACCTGAGAAAGGTGAAGTTAGCCAAGTGGATATCTGGATAATCATATAAGTCTTAAATATCTGTATCTTGCTGGGTCACCTGAACCTGTGTCCACAGCTAAATTTTAAGTGTAGGGGCTGGCATTAGAACCAAGTCATAAACATTGCCATCATCGCATCTTCACCAGTTGAAGATCATTGTGATTGTGATTTTTAATTAAATTAAGTTCAGGGGTTGGGTGTAGGTTACCAAGTCTTTTTTTTTTTTTTTTTTTTTTTTTTGAGACAGAGCCTCAAGCTGTCGCCCTAGGTTAGCTGACATCACAGCTCAGAGCAACCTCCAACTCCTGGGCTCAAGTGATTCTCCTTTCTCAGCTTCCCAGGTAGTTGGGACTACAGGCGCCTGCCACAGTGCACAGCTATTTTTTGGTTGCAGCCGTCGTTGTTGTTTGGCAGGACTAGACTGGATTTGAACCCATCAGCTCAGGTGTATGTGGCTGGCGCCTTAGCCACTTGAGCCACAGGCACCGAGCCTAGGTTACCAAATTTTGTATCATTTTTTTAAAGTACGATTTTGTAAGCAAAGGATGTGCAGTTGTTTCTATTATATCTCTCCCTGCCAGTGTTCTTTAACCTTTAAATGCTGATAAAGTCTGGCCCAGGACCTGAAGGTGGCTGAGAACAGCTGCACGTGCAGCTTGTCATTCCTCTGACATTTGATATTAAAACATCACTCATTTTCTTGTTTTTTTTTTGTCAGTAACAACAGTTAAACTGTGTGTATTTACTATCCTTTCTGTATCCTGGTAATTTCCCATTATGAGAGACTATTGATTTTCATATTAGGGTGAAAGAGAGTGAATAACTTAAAAAAATAGTTTAGCAGGAGAAAATATGAGATGAAGGATTGTCCTTTAAAAATAGTACTTTAAATTGATTTTTCTGTTAAGTGAGTGACTATCTCATTGACACTTATTTAAATAGATGTTATATTATTGTATAAGGTTACTGTGAAAATAAAACATGTTTTATTAGGATGAAGTGTTCCTATTATGAATATTTACTCTTTTAAAAGTTATCTAGTTACCTGGTTAAAATCTTATTTGTTTTCCTTACTGTTCGGAAATAGGCTTATTTTGTGATTGCCTAAAAAGAGAACATGGTTCTGATGGTGGATGTGAAACTCAAGACCATAGTTTTGAGCAAATTACTTTAAAACTCCTTTCTGTTCTCACAGAAATGTGAAAACTATAGAAGTCTTTATAGTACTTTCAACCTGATAGACATAAAATAGGGTCTCTGTAAGTTCAGATACAGAAGTTCTAGTCCCAGATTGACTTGTGGATACAGCTGCCACCACAGGCTTAGGGTAAGTCTAATACTCTAGTTCCTTTTGGTATTTGCACTTTGGCCATCATTTCCAGTATTTTTGATGAAAACAAATGGGATAGCATGGAGATTGACTTAGATTTCCTTTTTTAGTTTTGCTTTCAAAATTTAAAAAGGTTTCATTTCTAAACTTTAAATTGTGGTTTCAGACCAAAAACACAGGAAGAGAAACATGACGCCTATTAACAGGTGCTATTTGTGTTTTTTAGGGCTTTGTTGTCAATTTGAGAACTTAGTCTGCAATCAGATAAATTGGAACAGGCACTTTTGCTTGGCAGTATTGGGCTATTTTGTGTATTTGTGCTGTTAGAGTGTTATTAGAAGGCTATTGCTTTCCAGTAACATCAAGTTCTAGTCATCTTAGAGAGGGTAGAAGACTCTCTGGAAAGGCAAGATGAATTTAGGCCTCACATGTAGCATAAGTCCATTTTTTGTTAAGTGTCATAATCTTCCACTGGGTTTTGAGAAGGTGATGTGGGAATCTCTGCTGATACTTAAGTCTGTCTTTGGAGGTGTTTGGACCCATGGGTAATACTGGCTCCCACCTTCCAACATTTTATGAAGGTGAAATTGGATTAAAATGACTAAGAATGACTAATGTTTGAATAATCCTCTTATGATCAGTATATTGTTACAATAATCCTGCGAGGTAGGTGGAGTAGATTGTATTATCATCTCTGTTTTATCCAAGAGGAAACTTGTTCTTGACCTAGATGATACTGGTAGTAGGTAGCACTGTGAGGACTTGAATCCAGATCATATGACTCTGTAATCTCTGTTCTTTTTATTATTTCCAGCTGCCTCAGACGTAGCTTTTTGTTTTTTGTTTTTTTGAAATGGGAATCTCACTGTCACTCTTTGTAGAGTACTGTGATGTCATCATAGTTCACAGCAACCTCAAGCTTTGAGGCTAAAATGATCCTCTTGACTCAGGCTTCCTGAGTAGCTGGGAATACAGGTGCCCACCAACATACCCAGCTAGTTTTTCTGTTTGTAGTAGAGACGGGGTCTTGTTCTTACTCAGGCTGGTCTTGAACCCCTGTGTTCAAGGGATACACTTGCCCTGACCTCCTGGAGTGCTGGATTACAGGCATAAGCCACCACGCCTGGCTTTCAGGACCACATCTTTAACGTTGCTGCTGTACACACAGCCCTTAACACAGGGCCTTGCACAGTGTGAACTCTGTACAAGTTATGATCAGAAGAGGGCTTGGCAGCCTCACCCCGGTCCTGGAGCTGCAGGGTTTTATTGACTGCTTTGAGTATCCAGTGAACTTCAGGTCTCAGTGCCAGTTTTCAGAGGCACTTCTTCCTGGTTACCCCCAGGTTGTTCCTTTCGCCCTCATCTTTTCCATTCAGAGCCCAAATTCTGTTTTCCTTTACTGTCTAGATGACTTTGCTGATGGCCACCCTGCAATGCAGACACTCAAAGCAGAAACTCTTTTTTTCGTGGTTGTTGGACATTCTTCCTGCTGTACCCTCTCTTGTTCTCATTTTGTCAGAACTTTAGATTTATGGTTGTTGTTACTTAGATTAACCGAGTCCTATAGAAGAGGTTCTATAATGCTGTTGTAAATTAGAATAAACAAAATGCTAATTTTTTTCAGATAGATAGAATAACCTACCTTCTGTAGCACCAGCTAGCTTCCTTTGTTTGCCTCTGATTTAAATGGAACAGGACTGCCTGAGGGGGTTGTGGCTCCCAGCTTTGTCTTATGAACTGGTATGTTACTTTTAACGTATGCGTACCCCATTTTTAGGTGCTCTGTGCCCTCTTACCTCCTTTATTAACTCGTCCACTTAACAAACTCAGAAAAAATCTGGTGTGGACACAACTTAATATTTTTTAAATTAATTTATTTTTTGGGATTCATTGAGGGTATGAAGAATTAGGTTACACTGATTACATTTGTTAGAGTCCCTCTTACAATTGTGTCTATCCCCAAGAGGTGTGCTACACACCATGACCCTTCATCTCTCTCCCTCCTCCCCTTTTCCCATCTGCTACAACTTAATATATTTTAAAATACATAATATTAATAAAGTATTAACTTTTTTCACTTTAAGCTTTTTAGTTCTTTTTTTCTTTTTTTTTTTGAGACAGAGTCTCACTATGCTGCCCTCGGTAGAGTGCTGCGGCATCACAGCTCATAGCAACCTCAAACTCTTGGGCTTAAGTGATTCTCCTTCCTCAGTCTCCCAAGCTGGGCCTACAGGCGTCTGCCACAACACCTGGCTATTTTTTTGGCTGTAGTTGTCATTGTTATTTGGCAGGCCCAGGCTGGGTTCGAACCTGCCAGCTCTGGTGTATGTGGGTGGCACCCTAGCTTCTGAGCTACAGGTGCTGAGTGAGTTTTTTAGTTCTTAATTGCAATATGTGGTTATATAGTAAACTATATAGCCATATAAACTGTATAATTGTTGTTTTCCCTGAGGAGTAATTTCCCGTTCTTCCTGCAGTAGCACAGATCCACAGGTGGGACTCGCCTTCACGCATTTCCCGCTCCCTTCCTTGCCTTAGCCTAGGTAGCCTTTTCCCTACTTATTAATTTTTAAAAATAATATGTGTTCATTTAAAAAACTGATAATAGGAATAAATGAAAAGTTACTTATATCTCCTTTACCAAGAGATAAACATCATTGTATAAATCTTTCTAGACTTTAATAAATTAATATTAAGGACACATACATAATCATAGTGTAGATATTATGTAAAACCACATACAGTCATATGTGCCAATACTTTGATAATTTAATATTTTTGTATTTTTCCTTATATAGTTGTATAATTTTTATTCCATTATATACAAACATACAAGCAGATTTTCCTTACTGGCAACAATGCAGTGATTGATATCCTTGAACAGATTCTTTTCTTATTTATCAAATTCTTTTCTTAATTATTTCTCTAGGGAAGTTTTTTTTTTTTGTTGTTGTTGTTTTGTTTGTTTGTTTGTTTTGAGACAGAGTCTCAAGCTGTTGCCCTGGGTAGAGTGCTGTGGCATCACAGCTTACAGCAACCTCAAATTCTAGGGCTCAAGCAATTCTCTTGCCTCAGCCACCCAAGTAGCTGGAACTACAGGCGCCTGCCACAACACCCAGCTATTTTTTTGTTGTTGTCATTGTTGGCTAGGGCCTGAGCCGGCTTTGAACCTGCCAGCCTCGGTGTATGTGGCAGGCATCCTACCCATTGAGCTACAGGCGCTACCTCTTTAGATAAGTTTTTAGAATTAAATTTTCCAAATTGTTTTAAGCTTTTAGTGAATTTTGACCAGTCATTCTCCAAAAAAGTTATACCCATCAACACTGATTGAGAGTTGCCTTGCCATGCCCTTTGTTCCTTGTCTTCTGCCATTAAGACCACCAGATATTAGTTCAGTTTAATCACGTGGAAGGGAGAGGGCTAGGAAAAGTCTTTTTGGAGAGAAGCGAGTATTCTGACAGAGTGGGCAGAAGACTAGCATGACCCAAGGTAGAAATTATCTGGACAGATTTTGAGTCCAAGGAAAGGGTTTGGGCTCTGAATTTGCCTGGTAGTGGGGGAAACCTCTTTCCATGGGAGAGGGGGCACCTGGCGAGACCCGTGTAACTATGTGGAAGTCTGCTTGGAAGTAACTTGATCCATGAAAATCAAAGACGTCAGAGCTGGCATAGATCCCCTAATCTGTCCTTGACAAATGATTGTTTAACTTCTTTAGATGTTATGTTTAGAAGAAACATAACTGTCCATTCCTTTTTTGGACAGTTTTATTTGCTATAAAAAACTTTGCTGTATGGGTCTAAAATCTGTCCCATTGAAACTCAGAAAGAGCAGGTTCAGGTATTTTATTCATCTTTGTAATCAAAGCTGTCCCCCTACCAATACTTTTACCAGAAGTACCTGATGCTTAAGAACTCAGTGAATAAATGTTAAATTAACAGGTAACTAGTCTTTATGTTAAATTTTTTTATAAAAAATATTTTATAAGTGGTTCTCCCTTTATTTTGTTCACATAAATTAGATACTTACTGGAAGTGCTTTTCTTGAAATCTATAGAACAACTTATTTAGTACATAATACATATATGTACTGTGTTTATGGCATCTCTTTCCTAAAAGAATTTATAATAAAAGTAAAATGAAACACTTTATTTTGCTCTTGTCAGAGAATAAAACATTGCTTTCTGTTTTGGATAGAACATTTCCAACATTTATTTTTAAATTTTGAAAATACAACTTTATAGGAACTTTAACAAAGAAATGTCACCTATAATGTTATGAATCTAATATAACAACTATCATTTTTGTTGGATGTCAGACTTTGAGCACATTGTCAAAATGGTAACTAGGATGGTGGAAAGGGTTTGGAATCTCTATGACAGGGCATGTTGAAGAAATCAGGGTGTTTCACCCATAGGTAGAAGAGAGCTTTTATATTTTTATCTCAGTTGGGTTAAAATTAGAATTTAGGCCTCCTAACTTCCACAGGGACTCAATACTTGTTGAATAAATTAATGGATGTAGATATCTGAAGTTTGTCAAGTAGTGGGAGGAATAGAGTAAATTAGTGTTATTTCACAAACCAAAAGTGGGACCACAGAGGAGAGATTATAGAAAAGTAGTTTTCTATACTCTTCCAAAGTAATCTCATCTACCTGTCTACGTTCGGTGATGTTGCTGATGCCCACATCTGTCTCCAGCCAGGTTAGCTCTTGAGCATCAGGAGCTGTGTATTAAGCAGTTTGTGGGACATCACCAGATACTGGTTTCCATGGACCCTAAAACTTGAACATGTCCTTCCCTGCCCACTGTTCACCCAGTTGCACAATCCAGAAACCAGGGATTAGCCTTTATTTGCTATTTCTTTACATCTCACAAATAGTTGACCAATGCCGAATGGACACAGGCTTGACATAGCAGTGGAGATAGAGGGAAGTGAATGGCTTTGTCTATATGTTTAAGCCATCAGGATCTGCTGATATGTCAGATGTGAAGAGTGTGAAGGAAAGAAATGAAGACTGACCTTGGGTTTGGGGTTTAAGCAAGAGGGTGAATGCAGTAAATAAGTTTAATTTAGATTGGGAGATGTGGCAGGAAGGGGTTTGTGGAGCAGGGATGATGGAGCGTTCTGTGTTAGACATGGTAAGATTGAGGTGCTTGTCAGTTCCCATGAGAGTCTGGGGCTGGATGAAGAGAAATGTGTCTGGAAGATAGTTATTAAAGTTGGGGACTGTATGCAAGAATGTTAGATAAAGTTGCAGCTTCATAATCAGTGAGGACAGGACAAAGAGGGAGTAACCAAGGGGCTGAGGCGTTATTGAAGTTTTGAAGAGAGAGGGGTAAAGTAGTCCTTATGAAGAGTGACAAATAAAACCTGTAGGAGAAGTTGTAGTTTGAGATTTGTGTTATAATTTGAAAATAAAACCAGTTAGCTTGATTTTGTAATTTTTTTCCAGTAACATTTAGCTATTCAGTACCAGTGTAGATAATTGGGTTTAATTGGGATTAGGATTTAGCCAGGCTAGTATGACAGAGGTAAAAAGGAAAAAGGAGGTTAAAGATATTTACAAAGGAGGGATGGACCTTGGAACCCCACCAGTTGAGGAGGGATGTGTGGCATCGACAGTAATGGGTGGTCGAGGAGGAGTGCCCTGGCAGGTTAGCAAGGTTGTAGAATCCCTAGAATGGGAGGATTAGAAGAAACCAGTTGAAAGGATAGGAGGGGATGATACGGAAGGAAGTACACTGTTTGAAATCAAGATGCAGATAGGAATGGAAAGAGAGAAGACCTAGATGATGAAGTCACCAAGAACAGTGGCAAGAAAAGTAGAGAGGAAACTATGAGCCAGGAGTCATAAAGTCTTCAACGAAGGAGGAGAGGTGACCTACACTTTGTATGTAATAGCTGCAAGAAGATAGGGGGTGATGGATACATTCTGCCCTGAGGTCAAAGGAATCTTTGAATTTTGAACAAATGAACCAGCTAAAAACAATGTTCCATAAAGATCTGAGTATAAAAGTTTTACACAGTCTATGATATAATTGTTTACTTTACCAGTTAGTTACTTTGCTTTTATTTTTCAAACCTTGTAGTTGCTCCTTTTGTATTATAGTTCATGTGTTGCTATGTTTATATTGTAGTTTTGTGTTCTTACATCTGGAGTGCGTAATTATGACCCTGAGAAGCAGTCAGTCACTGCCAGTAGAGATAGAATGTTAAATATTGAGGTGCCTGGAGTTTCTGTTCTTTTAAAGAATTACTTTGGAGGAAGGGGGCATATTTAAAACTGAAGCCTCCAGTTGACTTAATGGAAGAATTTTGTGACCCTAAAGATATTCTGGAAGAAATTATCTGGGGGTGGGCTGAGGGGCCTAATGTGAAGAATAGTAAAGTAGCACAAAAGAATTTTTTCATTTCTCTTCATGGTGTACCATCTAGGTTGCTATAACTTTTTGATAGCTATTCCTACTTGCCAGTTTCAGTTTTTTGCTCCAGTTTTAAAACATCTTCCATCTTCATGGCAACTATGATGTATTAGGTAGGCATTGAGCCATGTCTTCCGATTTTGTTGAAAACTTATAGGTAAAATGTTTAACTTTTCCTTATAGTCTTTTCTAGTTAATGTTAAAAATTTTATATCATGTGGGAGAGTTCACAGTTTACCGAATTGTTAACTGTGTAATATAAAAATGACCTAATTAGGAAGATAAGCATTTTTTAATATTTTGGTATAAGTAGAAATCTACAGGTAACATTTTACTATTAATAAAATATTCAAGACAGGATAGTTTGAGTTTAAATACTTCTCTGGTAGTAAATTAACTTGGAAATGTAAATTAAATGATGAAAGGGAAATACATTGGCAATGATAGAAACTTAACTGGAAAGGTCCTTTTATGAATTTTATTAGCATTGATCTCATTTCTTGTGATTTTTTCATTTTACCACTTAATAATTTCAGTTCTTGGCTCGGCGCCTATAGCACAGTGGTGAGGGCGCCAGCCACATACACCAAAGCTGGTGAGTTCAGACCTGGCCCGGGACAGCTAAACAGCAATGACAAGTGCAACAAAAAATAGCTGGGTGTTGTGGCAGACACCTGTAGTCCCAGCTACTTGGGAGGCTAAGAATCGCTTAAGCCTAAGAGTTTGAGGTTGCTGTGAGCTGTGACTCCACGGCCCTCTACCAAGGGTGACATAGTGAGACTTTTTCAAAAAAAAAAAAAAAAAAAAAAAAATTAGGTTCTTGATTAATAAGAGTTAAATAAAATAATGTAAAGTACTAATATATTTGTTTAGAATTCCAGGTATTTATTATACTCTTACATCTGAATATTTAGTATATACCAATACTCTACTAGAATGAATAGGAATCAGAAATGTACTTAGATCCTTTTTGTACAGGTACTGTGGCACTTTGATAAGTTCCTTTTGTAAACATAATGCTTCAAATCTTACGTGCTAAAGGTGAAAGCAAAAAGATTGAAAGCAACACATTTAAGTTGTGGGAGAAAAAGGTTGAATTTTAAAAACTGGTGTTCCAAAACACCCAAAACTCTTTTGAATTATAGTGGAAATTGTAGAGTTAAATTCTGAAAGATCTCTTTAGTAAATGGAATCTGTAAAGTCTCTGTTTAGAAGATCTCTTTTTCTGAAAGCCTCTTTGCCTTTCATTATAAAAGAGCCTGGTACTGCTTTCTGTTCTAAAAATCCAGCTGGAAAATTACAGAGACCAAACATGTGCCCATCGGTTCTTCATTTGGAAAGAATAGAAATATGTCTTCAAAATGGAGACTGGCATTTCAGCATTTATTCCTATCAGTGGGAGTTACAGTTTACATTTTTTATTTTTTACTTCTGTAGCTACATATATTTTAACTTCTACATGGTGTAACTAAATCTTAAAATACCATCTTTATTTTATGTGTAGTTCTGTGATGTTCAAATTCTCCAGTGATCTCTTCTTTCTAAGCCTCTCAGAATCTCTAAATAAAATCAAGATGTCTATGCATCTTAATTTTTTTAAATTAAATTGAAACACTGTATATTTGGGTTGATTCTAATCATAAAAATTGACTTGTATGTGTCCGACAAATATATATTCTTTTAAAAATAATTTTACATGTATTTAAAAAAAAATAATAGACTTATTCTTTTAGTATAGTTTCAGGTTTAGAAAATAACTGAGCAGATAGTATACAGAGTTACATTTACCTACAGTCCTTGCAGTTTCCTCTATTATTAACACCTTGCATTAGTGTGGTGTATTTATAATAAGTGTTTACTATGTCCATAGTTTACATTAAGGTTCTCTCTTTGTGTTAAACACTTCTTTGGGCTTTGACCAATACCTGATGATGAGTTTCTACCCTTACGGTTTCATGCAGGTTAGTCTCACGAGCCTAAGAATCTCCCTGCGCTCCACCTGCTCATCCTTTCCCTTCCTCCCCCTTGCAGCCTGGCAGCCATTGCTCTTTTCACCGTCTCTATAGTTTTGCCTTTTCCAGAATGTCATATAGTTGGAATCAGACAGTATGTATGTCACCTTTTCAAGCCTGACTTCTTTCACTGAGTAATATGCATTTAAAGTTCCTTCGTATCTTTTTTTTTTTTTTTTTTTTAGTTTTTTTTGTGACATGGTGGCTTATTTCTTTGTGTCTCTAGATAATATTCCATTGTATGGGATGTACACATTATCTATTCATCTATGAAGGGCATCTTGATTGCTTCCAGTGCTTCGCAATTATGAGTAAAGACTGCTATAAACATCTGTGTGCAGGTTTTATGTGGACATAAGTTTTCAGCTCAATAGGGCACGTAACAAGGAGTAGGGATTGCTGGGTCACATGGTGAAGACTTATGTTCAGCTTTGTAAGAAACCGCCAGATTGTCAGGGTTCTGTGCTTTGCATGTGTGTGTTCTTAGGAGTCAACCTAATTGAAAGTCTGCAAGGATACACTCTAAACTATTTTATAGTAGTTACCCCTGGGAGATGAATTCAGAGGGAGGGGCACTGTCATCTTTTACTGATCTATTTTATATTATTTTAATTTTTTACAATAAAATCTTATTTTGTAATTTTTTACAAATAATTTTTTATAAAATGCTTTAATTCGCAGTGATGAAAATAAAATTGATTCAATGTAAATGAAAAGAAGGACAGCTGTTTAAAACCGTATATTGTCAGTTTCATGGCACTTCCTAGTTGTAGATTTCGATATTTTTTAAGTAAACATATAATAACTGTTCAACAAATTTATGTAGCGTTTACCATGTAGCACAGTCTTCCAGAAGGCCATACTCAAAATTAAGAAGACAGCACTCTTAATCCAGCCTTGTGGTATCAGGCAAACCTTCCTGGAAGAGGTGATAAGTAAACTGAGTCCTGAGGACAGGTCTGAGTTAACTGGGCTGACAGGGGAGGGAAGAAGGATAGGGGAAGAAGAATGCACCAGAATTAGAACAGTGTTTTCAAACTAGAAACAGAGTAATTTGCTTTTTTTTTTTTTTTTTGAGACAGAATTTATGTCGCCCTCGGTAGAGTGCTGTAATGTCACAGCTCACAGCAACCTCCAACTCTCTCTTGGGCTTAAGCTATTCTCTTTCTTCAGCCTCTCAAGTAGATGGGAATGCAGGCGCCTGCCTCAATGCCTGGCTGTTTTTTTGTTGTAGTGGTCATTGTTGTTTAGCAGTCCTGGGCCGGGTTCAAACCCAGCAGGTGCCCACTGAGCTACAGGCACCAGACCTTTTGATGAATCTGACTGAAATCAGAATTAATTGTTCTAGACTCTCAAAGAAGCTTGTTAGATATTTTGATATTGTTGGCACTTGTTTGATAATCTATAACTGGGAAATACAGACCTATACTTTCTTTTGGTTTTTCAATGAATGGCAGAATGTATTACCCAAATATCCATTTTGCTTGAAAAATTAGAATAATGAATATAGCTTAAAGATATTTTTTATTGGAGATATGCTAGTATCAGTCACTGTCTTATAAGTTAAATATCGAATTCCTTACCTGATATTTAAATCTTGAATGGTTCGACTGTCACAGCTGTGAGTGAACATGTTACTTTTTCTGCCATCCTATGGCCCTTATACTTAAAGCTATCTTCCCAATATGTAAACTTCTAATCTGTGTCCACCGAGGTTTTTTCTATTTTCTATAGGATTTTAGAAAAATACTTTAAATTATCACTTAGACAAGAGATGAGACAAGAGGGAGAACAAGGCGGAGAAGTAGCTGTGTTTGTGAGATTATGACATAGAAATATTAAAGAAAGAATTGAGTCTTGTTATTTGATTTTTTTTAATCCCAGCCCTTTAAGGTATATTTTAAACATAGTGGAAAGCTACTGGCTTTTATTTAGTAACTTTTTTCAGAATATTTAAAATACTGTTTTTCCTGGGATCAAATTTAACTCTTAAGATTATTTATTTGAGACTTTAACTATGTAATAAATAGTTCACATTCTGTTATATTGAACAGCATCATAGTAATAATAGCTTAATGTAAAAGATGATTAGTGTATTATTTTGTTAATCTATTTCCAACAAAAGTCACCACTGAGATCTGTTAAATATTACATGATTTACACTTTTAATACCTTTTGCATTTAAAAAAAGAAAAGATAACTCATATTTTGAAAAGAAGCAGTGAAACTTTGTCATCAGAATATAGTTCTTGGGTTCTAACCTTTGAGTTTTGTCCCTGCCAGCAAGGATGACTATAGACAAGTCATTTAACTTTATTGTGTAAATCTTTTTATGTTTAAAGAAATAGAATTAAACAATGTCTATGAAAGTTTCTGCAAAATATAAAGCTTTAAAAACCAACTTGTCATCATTATGAAATGTGTCTTCTGACACACATTTCATTATCCACCAAGCAAGATCCCCAGGAGGTCAGTTATTTATTTTATAACTCTGGCCGTGTTTTTCATATCCGAGTCTGGCGTGTGAATTGTTGAGCAGGTGGACAGCCTAAATCTATATGCAATAGTACAGATCTTTTTATGACCCAAGAGAAATTAAAATGCTGACAGATTTTAGGAACTGGGACAATACCTGAGGCTAACAGATGATTCTTTTGTCTAAGGGTAAAAAGAGAGAGGGTGGAATGGTGGAGGCTTTTGGCTAACCCTTGTTCCCTCTTCATAACTACATTAATGGTTTGGGGAGGAGCGACTATGAATTGGGGGCTTTGTTCCCTTTTCCAGAGACCCCTCCTTACTTATTCACTATAACAGATGAGGAAAATTTGAGTTTTCAGTTGAGACTTCTGTAGAAAGTCCTTCTCTTCCTCCTTTCTGTTGGCGCCTTTCCCTTTGTCTCCCTCTCCCCCCCCCCTTCTTTTTTTCACCCTCTGTGTGTGTTGTTTCTAAAAGTGTTTTTTTAAGGCTCCCTTTGCTACATTTTTTTGTCATTCCTTTTTCTCTTCCTTTCACCAGTAATGTGACTTACTTAATTTGGTAACTTAGCATAATAACCATGCTTTCTTGTTTTATTGATGTCTTTGTCTTATTTTTATGCTAATTATGAAAGTTGCCATTTAAATCTAATGTAATGTAAGTAAAAAATTTATAAATTTTTAAATTGCCTTGCACATCCATGGTGTGCTGCTGGGTACAATGAAAACAAGCCCTCACATTAACAATGGCATGGTGCTTTAGGCTATTTGGTGTGTCTTGGCAGCCTTGTGTTCAGCTGCGTGTCCTTTGACTTAGTCATTTCATATCTTAGAATCCATTTGAAAGAAATATTTTTAAATAATAAAAACACTGCAGGTAACATGCTTAATGTATAGCAGTGAAAGCAGGTGATTATCTGGACTATTATATAACCATTTAAAAATTATGTATGCATAGAGAAAATACATGATTTTTAAAGGAGAATAAAAAAACTGTACCTACAGTGTATCTTGGCAGACATGGTTTTAGCAAACAACGTTGATGAGAGTATAAATTTGTACAATTTTAGAGCAATATGCTCATATGTTTGTTGTAAATCCACATACCCTTTGCCTTACTGATAAAAGTCTATGTAGTAAAATATTTGCAGTGATATTCATTACAGCATTAATTATGGTAAGTTTGTCTATGATATTTTGTTTACTAGTTTCTAGTGATTTAACTGAAAAAAATAATTAAGGGTGTGTCGATAGATATAAAACTAAGATATACACTTATTCATCCCTTTACTTATAATTGCAAAATGATATTAAAATCCTAAATGTCTAACAGGAGAGGTTGGTTAAGTAAAGGGTATATCCTGTCAGTGGGAAGTTAGGCAGCGCTGCACACGAGGTTGCAGAAGCTGTGACAAGAATTAGCTTCCACAGGGCACACGCACGCACAGGAAGACACGCACACTGAAATGTTAGTCGTTTTTCTTTAGATAGTTAGATACAGTGATAAGAGTTATATTTATATTTATAATATAAAGAAAAACTTTATAGTGAAGTTTAAAAAAAATCAAGCTAAGTATGAAGAGAAGACTTGGGAAAGTATACCATAATTTTAAACTGCACCCATTTCAGAGTGGTGGCACTAATGATAGTTTTATTTATATTTTTGTGTCTTTTCTATATTTTTTTAATGGGAATAAAGGATTCTGGAAATAAAGATTTTGTTTTTTAGCATTGATAAAGCATAATTGAAAAGCAATTAATTAACAAACTTAAAACTTCTTAATTTTATTTTTAGGCCAGAAATGTACATACAGGAGAGTTGGCTGCAGTAAAAATTATTAAGTTGGAACCTGGTACGTATGAAAGCCTTCAGGACACATTTTAACAATTTCCATGTGCAATTCATAAATACGAAACTTAAAAGCATTTCCCACATTTCTTTACTTGTTTTCCTTCTTCTGAAAAGAAATCTTCTTATGTGTTCTGTGAGGTCAGTAGGACTACTCTGGTATGGTTATATTAGATTCCATTGGAAATGGTCAGTTAAATGGGAGTTCAATGCAATAGTTTCATTGTTAAATAAGATTTGAAATATGAACATTCAAAAATTGGAAGATGTGTTGACTGACTTGATTTTGTTTTAAGATTGTAGTAAAATATTTTAACTTTAGTTTTAACTTTTATGAGAATTTGATTAGGAAAGTATTCTGTGATTTTGGGGGGATATACAGAATATTTGGGATAATGATATTTTGTATGTCATCTGTTCCCTATGGTTTAGATTTGATCATTCTGGTCTTAGCTTAATGCTTATTTTATCAACACCTCTGTGTGTTAGAGACTGCTTGTTTTATTTATATATTTTTATTTTTTATGTGTAAGCTTTTTTATTTTTATTTTTCATTTCAGATTAATATGAGGGTACAAACGATTAGATTACAATGTTTGTGTTTGCATTTGTTAGGTAAAGTCACTGTGGTACTTGGATCCATCCCCCAGGAGGTGTGCCTGTTACGTGGGAGCACACGACTGCTTGTTTTAAAGCACATGAGTGTTTCCTTTGAAAATAAAGCTAACCTGAAACAGTTTTATGATTTTAATATCCTAGAAGTTTCTAAAGTTTTTTTTTTTTTTTTTGAGATAAGAGTCTCATTATGTCACCCTCTATAGAGTGCTAGAGCATCACAGCTCACAACCTCAAACTCTTGGGCTTAAGCAATTCTCTTATCTCAGCCTCCCAAGTAGCTGGGGTTATAGGTGCCCACCACAACGCCTGGCTATTTTTTTGTTGCAGTTCTCATTGTTGCAGTTCTCATTGTTGCTTAGCTGGCCCAGGCTGGGTTCAAACCAGCCACCCTCAGTGTATGTGGCCGGCGCTATAACCACTATGCTATAGGCGCCGAGCTGTTTCTAACATTTTTAATGAGAGGAGTAGTAGTTTTTGACCAGGTAAGTGAATATTGAGTGGTCTGTTAATTGTCCAGCTTATGTAAAGTGTGTGACCACAATTAAATTAGTTTCTTAATTTGAGCAGTAAAATGGTTTTGCCTTTCACGTACAGTATTTGGATCATCGTGTATGTGATTCATAAGAAAAATGATATGACTGAGGTGGTGCATATTAAAACACTCAGCTTTCACATACGACAGAGTATCCTTTCCTTTAGGTGGGTAGAAATCATTATAATACTATTTCAGAGTCCTTTTATTAAGTTACACCTAATAAATAAGGAATAATCTCCAAAGTGACATAACACAAATAAAAGTGAATGTGACAGAACTAGGCAAGCATTTGCTCTCCTGGAGGAATCAAGTTATGTTCAGGGGTGCTTATGGTCCACATCTTGGGTTGGGCACTCAAGAGGAAACAATGTTTCTGTCTTCCTGCCTTCAGTGTGTACACAGAGCTTGTTACAGCACAGTCTCACTTATTTGACTTGTGAGGATGGCTTACTTTTGGTTATAGTTCCTATAACGAATTAGTGTGTATTTGTAAAACCCAGCGATTCTGAATCCTCAATGAGCTAGTATATTAGACTAACATAGGAAAGCAGGTTAATAAAAAAATAAAAATATGTCATGTGTATGATATTATTACATAGGAACCACGAATTAAGACCCTTTGAAAGGCCAGAATTTCTCACTCTATTGTTTTGTGAAAGCTACTTACTGTATGTTAGAGGTTACTCATATATAAAAATTGAGTAATGTTCAATACATGTTAATAATACGATGTTAGTATTTGGCCCTTTTTTATATCCTGTTCATTGCCTGTCCTCATGCTGTACCCCAATTCAATCAGGTTATCCTTATAATTGATTTTGTCACTGTTCATCTGCACTTTGAGAATGGGTGACTCTTTGTCATCTGAGTTCCCTGCAGTTTGTTTTCTATCTCTGTACTCTGCTAATATTTTTCTTTTCTGAATATGTGTGTTTTTTTCTCTTAAGATAAATTCATCAATCCTCCTTTCTCTATTTCCTTTTCCCACAGACTGAGGCCTTTCTACTAGATAATTATTAAAAAAATCTAATAAATAAAATGATTTTATTCTAAGAGGTCAAAGAGAACTCCAGATCTATTCTTTTTCAAATGGCTGAATAATTTTCTAAAACTATTGCTACAAATTCTTTAATCTACAGGTTTGGTAAACTAAATTTAAACTAAAATTTTTCCATATAAGCATGAATTTTGTGTTCTGGTTAAGTGGTGTTTTTTTTTTTTTTTTTCCATTCCTAGTTCAGTACTATCCTGGTTTTGATGACCATGTTTTGTATTTATAATTTCATTGCTTTTATTTTTCACATGTTTCTGTTTTTATTTATTTATTTATTTTTCAGGAGAACTTTAAAATCATTTTTATCAAGACACTTGTGAGATTAGAGGATTTGGCATTTTGGCAATAGAAGGATTTTTGTTTGTTTGTTTAGCAGGCCCTGGCTGGGTTCAAACCTGCCACCCCTGGTGCCCGGAGCCAGCGCTCTAACCGTTGAGCTGCGGGCACCCAGCCAGAAGGATTTTTTCTTATTCAGGTCTTTGGGAAAATATAGTTTTTGCCATATAAATTTATAGTATTTCTTGCAGTTTTGACTAGAATCTGTATTTTCCTCTTACATGTTCTAATTAACTTTTGATATTTATGAACATCGTGGATTTTATCCAATATATTTTGTCTCTGACAGTCTTACAGAATTTCTGTTTTTTCCCCAGTAGTCTTTTAAACTATTCCTACAACTGTGCAGTCGTATCACATAGAAAGTCTTTTAAACTGTTCCTACAACTGTGCAGTCATACCACATAGAAAGATAATTCCAGCTGCAGACTTGTAGATGAGGATGATGGTCCCAGGGTGGGTGCATTAAGCGTTAGGGGCTGGCACAGTGCTGTCCCCTGGGTGGTTCTGTGCATTCTCCTTCTGTGTGGGGCACTTTTTGCTTAAGGCATTTTATGTCAGTTGATTTGTGAAATTCATGGTTATGTTCTATCTTCATTTATTCACTAACATATTTGTGGAGCACCTAAGGTATGTGATCTGCTGTACTAGACAGTAGGAATGTAGAAGAGAACAAAAAGGCAACACCTCGTTCTCCTGGGACTTCACTTCTGGTGGAGGGGGCACAGTAAAGAGATAAATGTCTTACGCACTGGTGGTCACACATACAGGTCATCTGGCCTTTCCCTTATCCTTCAACATTCATGCCCTATGCCCTCTTTAACCTTAAATATTACTTTGTAAAACATTGATTTGCCAACCCTCCTTTTGTGTATGTTTCTGTTGTATGTATGTGTAACAAATGGATAGACCTACTATACCTGGGCCCTATTATTATACTTCAATCCTTTCTTAATCATTGGTGTTTCTCTTATAAAAAATTGTATTTGCTTTTGTTTTATAACCTAATCTGAATCTTTCTTTTTTTAATAAATGAGTTTGTCACTATATTATTGTTTAAAGAGATGTTTAATTTTTACTTCTGTTGTTATACTTTTTTTAAATTAATGTGTTTCCTTGAAGTTTTTTTTATTATGGCTGAGGAGTTTTTAAATTATTTTTACTGCTGATAATTAGAAAGGTACAATTCTGTAGTTCTATCAGAGGATAACCTGTACAGTTTTGGGTAAAACACTAAATTTGTAGTTTTTAAATCTGCACCTTAAATGAAACCGTCATCTGTTAACTTCGAGGCTTACAGATGTTGAAAGGTGCGTATTTATACTCTTCCTGCTTCTTTACGCTCGAATTGTCAACTTTTTGTTAGTTTTGGGGGGATTTCGGCCAAGAACTTTCTAAGTATACTGGGTGATTAGTATGCTTTAGTCTGTGTACTTTTCTTTTAATGATTATAATATTTATGATCTACTTATGAATGTAATGATAAATTATTTAGACTTAGTTTAACATTGAAGTAGATTCAGTGCCCACCATTAGTCTTTTCATGCCGTGTCCTTACCATTCAGATGTTTATTTGGTATCAACTATCAATAGAGTAAAATGTACTATCAAAAATATTTTCCTATAAGTATTAGGAATAACATAATAACTTCTACATTAATAATTTTTTTTTCTTAAGAAATGTTGTTTTTACTATGTTGCTCAGGCTGGTTTCAAACTCCTGGGCTCCTCCTCAACTTCACAAGTAGCTGGGACTACTGGCTTACACAACCATGCACAGTAGGAGTAATAACATTTGAATCCACAGACCGATTGTTCTTTAAACCTGTTCTTCCCAAAGTTTTTGCCGTTTTGCTTAGCAGTTAACCAAGCCCCAAGTCATAGCACTAACCTTGATTTCTCTTGTATTTGCACTCCAGCATCAATCTGTCAGCAAGTTCCTTCAACTCTCCCTCCAAAACACATCCTGAATCCGTCTGGTTCTTTTTATTGCCATGTCCATCCTCCTGGTCTCCCTGTTTCCTTTCCCACACCTCCCTTCTCCCACCATCTAGTTTCCACAAAGCCATAGAGAGAACTTTTAAAAACGTAAGTCAGATCAGAGCATTCTTCTGCTTAAAGCCTCCTGAAGCTTCTGGGTTCACTTAGGCTCTGTTCAGGCTTTTAACCTTGCTTATAAAGCTCCATCATTTACTCTGCCCGCCCACTTCTCTGAGCTCATCGGGTACGTTTCTTGCCTCCCCACTCTGACTCCGTTGTCTTTCTATTTAAACAGCCAAGATTAAAGCAGCCCTTATGTTGTGCCTGAAGTAACGTTTTTCGTGATTGCTGCTCAGAATGTTCCTGGTTATTCACATTTCAGCTTAACTGTCACATTATCAAAGAGGCCAATTTATAGTAACCACCAGGTCCTTGTTATTTTAGTTCTCTGCATGGACATGTGACTACCTGATCCTTCTCTCTTTGTGTGTGTGTGTGTGTGTGTGCACATATATATTCGTTTTTCTGTTTCTTGCTTGAATAAAAGAGCCTTGTGAATAGTGATCATCTGTCTTCATTGCTATATTTTAGTAAAAATTGTTCCTACAAAAGTATTTTTGTGGATGTCTTTCTGTCGCCTTTAAATGAAAACGACAATTTGACAGGGTATGCAATGACTGTGTGGCATATTCTTCTCCTACCCTCAAAAAAATAACGGGCATCTCCCTTTATTATTACCTAAGAGAAGTGAGAGCTGACGGTGTTTTCACCTCTTAGGTGGCTTGCTGCTTCTGCCAAAGGGGAGCAGAAGCTGGCATTTCTTTCTTTGTCTTTGAAATTAGTAATTTTGACAGATTATGTATCTTAGTCTCAATAATTTTCTATAGATGTTTTCCTCTGTAACACAGAAAGCATTTTTCAAGTACAGTTTTGATTTTTTGATTCTTTCTCTATTTTCAGAAAGTTTCTTTTATTATTCTTGAATTTATTTTATTTACTTTAGGAGTAACAGTGGTTCATGTTAGTTCTCCATTATCTGCACTTACCTGTTTTCTCTCTGGTCGTGTTTATCTTTATGTATTGATAAATAAATACTGCTGCTGCTGCTTGTTTCCAGTGTTTTTATTAGTCCTGTGTGGGTGTAACTTTTCCTCAGTTTCCTCAGACCTTTACCAGCACTCTGTTTTATTGGCTTAATTTACCTGTCCTCTTTTTTCTTTCGTTTCCCTGAGATTTTGAAGCACCGTCATCTAAAGAAAGTGAATTCCTCATATCTTCTACATCTTGTATTCATTCATTTCCTCTTCTTTTTGCTGTAGAATTTTTGTGGGGCATCAATGCTTTCTTAGCATCGTCAGTGAGACAAAGTAGATGGTGTTTTTCATATTTTTTGGAACAGACTTAAGGGAATGTTTAGTTCATAATATGATTGTATGGTTATGAATTTTCCCAATATTTGGTTCAGATACTTCTGTATTTCAGAAATGAATTCTCATCCATGTTCGGGAGCTTAAAAAAATTTCACTAAAGCCAGTGTAACACAAAAATGCTTCCTCATATTGATTTAACAGATGAGCTGGTTTAGAATTGTATTTAGACATAAAACGGTAATTATTTGCCAATATGACCTAGAAAAAGCCTTATGTCTGCTAAAACATAAACAAGACTTCTTTTTTTTAATAAGTAAATGAAATCCCAGTTGTAAACTTAATAGTACATTTCCCCTATAGTTAAAAATAGGATATTAAAGTTTGTAGTAATTTTAGAGTCCTAAATTTTATTTCAGATTTGCTGATCGGGCCCTGGCAATTTAATTTTATGTTATATTCAAAATTTTACTTTACACAGATGGCTTTTGAGGGTATTTCTAATAGTCAAAAAATACCTTAGAGTTAAGAATGAAAATAGATTAACACAGAGACTTGTTTATTTAATTAGTCACAAAAAATAATTGGAAAAGAAAATGAAGTCAGCATTTCTTCCTGTGTTTTTGTTGCCCTTTGTATACACAGACAAATGATTATTTTCAGGAATAATGTAATCATGTGTACCTCATTTTTATAGTAGATATTTAGTAAATATAGTCACAATCTTACAAATGGTGGCTTTAAATAGAGTTTAACTTACCAGTGATTAGCATTGAATATACTACCAGGGATACAGCATTGTGAGCTTTAGTTGCATTTTTCATCACTTTGGTTGGGCGTCAGGAATGCCCTAGAAGAGTGGACAGATGTGATGATGATACATGCCACCGTGTTCTCTTGTCTTGTCTGAATTTCAGTTTACTATTTAACTCGTTTTACAGACTCTCATTTTGCTTAACAAGTCTGTAGCTAATAGTGGCTGGCAGCCAGGGCAGTGGCAAGAAAGCCTAGGGAAGCCTACTGTCAGAATCCAACTTACTGTATGTACTCGAGTATATACGGTACCTTTCCCCTCTCTCTTCTTCCGCTGTCCCTCTTCTGTGGCGAAACTGCACAATAGTATTTTGAACTATTACAGTTTGTAAAATACTGTAAGCCTTACTTACTGGGATGGAATTTAATAAAATCACTACCCAGGATGATTAATGCAATATACTTTGTTTTTGTGCTTGTTTTTTTAGGAAGTATTTGTGAAATAGTTCAGTATTTTTAATAAAAAAGTTAAATGTATTTTCTTACCACAGACAGTTTTCAGAATAAATAGGAATCTTCAAATACCTTTGAATAGATGTTTGAATTTTTCTTATACTTCCAGGAAATACTTTATCCTGTTTCTCGGAAGTATAAGCAGAGAAAGTAAAAAAGAGTAAATTTAAAAAGTCAAAAAGTACATAGAGATTTAATTTAAACAGCCATCAGTTTGCCTTCTGAGTATTCTTGAAAGAAATCCCAGGCCAAGGCCATGCCTGTGGCTCAGAGAAGTAGGGCACCAGCCCCATATGCCAGAGATGGCAGGTTCAAACCCAGCCCTGGCCAAAAACTGCAAAAAAAAATAAAAATAAAAAGTTGGGTGTTGTGGCAGGAGCCTGTAGTTCAGCTGCTTGGGGGACTGAGGCAAGAGAATAGCTTGAGCCCAGGAGTTTGAGGTTGCTGTGAGCTGTGATGGCACAGCACTCAGAGCACAAATGATTTTTACTTATTAAATGACATAACAATGCTATTAGGCCTTTATTAGTTTTCTGTATTGTTTAAAACCAGTATAAGAATTTTGGTTTTTTGTTTAAAACCGGTATAAGAATTTTGTGCACCTGTGCCCTCAGATTAACATTTTGTATCAATTCAGACTTGAACTGTTCAAAAGATAGCGTACAAATATTTTACTTTACACATTTTTTTAAAAAAATAAAGACTGTTAAAAGATTTTTAGATACAAATTCTGAATTTGTATTTTTCTGAGTGCTGTGCCAAATTGTTTCCCAATTTGATTTTGAATGCAGATAAAATTGAAATGAAGATTCTATTTTATTACTATGTAGTAAAAAAAGGTGCTTTTGGTGTTGTATCCAAGAAATCACTGCCAAATCCCATGTCATGAAGCTTTTCCTTTCTGATTTCTTCTGGAAGTTTGATAGTTCTGGGGTCTTATGTTTAGGTCTTTAAATTCTTTCTCTGGTTGTTATTGTTGAAGTATGGAAACACAATTGGTTTTTCTATGTGGATTTTGTATCCTGAAATTTTGCTGAATTTCTTTCTAACAGATTTTTTTGTGGACTTCAGGTTTCTACATATGAGATCATGTCATCTGTGAACACAGTTACTTTTACTTGTTTTTTTTTCCCCCAATTTGGATACCTTTTCAGAGATTTTTAATACACAGGCAATGTTTACAAAACATTGGTTAGTGAAAATAGTATGTGAAGCTGTAGAGCGGTGGTTCTCAACCTTCCTAATGCCGAGTTGTATTAGGCGTTGTTACAAAGGGGTCGCGACCCACAGGTTGAGAACCTCTGCGTATGAGTCCAACTTGTGTATGTGACAGGGAGAACCTTGTAATTAGACTTACAGGACTGGGTGAGAACACTGAAATGCTGATGGTAGTTGTCTCTGGATAGTAGATTTATGGGTCATTTTTATTTCATTCTTTGTTTTCCTACATTGGCCAAGTTTTCTAAGATACGTATGTGAATGTGGACACAACAATACAGAGTAAAACATGGATGTTATTGTTAACTTAAAAAAATGGTAGTTTTCATTATTGATGCCCATATAAGGTTGCTATGTTTCTGATAGTTTTCTGTTAAATTTTATTCATAATAGAGGATTAAAATAGGAAATATAATTGAGAAGCGTATGTTAATAATTTTAATATATGAACAATGATGTAGAAATACTTGTAGTAGATACAAAAAGTGTAAACCAGTTAATATTTGATGAAATAAATGGAAAATGCTCAGTAATATCTTTTTTGTGGAAATACTAGAATATGTTAACTTTTTGAAAGTGAAGTATCTAATATTAGAGGATATGTTGTCAATATTAGTGAAGCTTTTAACCTTTCCCAAAACCTTGTCACATGAATAGGACAGAACTGTAGGGGTTTAAGAGCTAATGGATTTTGCAGCTGGAGAGACATAATTGTAGATACTGATAAAATTGCCTCGCAGGGGTCCCCAAACTGCGACCCCCGGGCCACATGAGGAAGTGTGATTGTATTTGTTTCCGTTTTGTGTTTTTACTTCAAAATAAGATATGTACAGTATGCATAGGAATTTTTCATAGTTTTTTTTTTTAAACTATAGTCTGGCCCTCCAACGGTCTGAGGGACAGTGGACTGGCCCCCTGTTCATAAAGTTTGAGGACCCCTGTAACTACTGTATCATTGGAGGGAGGGGTGTGAGGAAACTTACTGCCTTTCTTCTTCCTGGATCAGCTTTTTATTGCCTAGTACTTTTTTTTGTTTTTTTTAATTTGAGGATATATTGTTTTTAAATCATTTTCCAAGTACTATTTTTTAGGTCTCATTTGATTGCAAGAAATTTTTAAGAGGTTGCTGAACCCAAAATTCAAAGGACCCTTACCCACGAGGGGGTTGCTCCAGTTCACCTCCAGAGTGTGAAGGCTTCAGCCCTTTCTGTTAAACTGCCAGGAGTATTGGGGGGGAGCCCTCAAGTTCTAGTCTGTTTCCTTCGAAGTTTTCTTATCTTTTCTTACTGTGTTTTTACAAGTGTTTTGAGTTTGGCATTAATGGAGTCTAACTTGATCCTATTTGAATAGATTGGTTGTAGTGGTAGTAGCCAGTGGCTGTGTAAACTCCAGCAGTGGCCAAGTTCTCAAAGCTAAGGAACCAGGAGCAAATACAAGCCTCCACAGTGGCCGTAGAGTCTAAGCCTGTGTCTTCACTGGGTGGCTAGATTGGGGGGTGGGCTGCCCACTCCAATTAAAAATTGTAGTTTAGGGTTGCAGTGCTGGGCAGGAAATGGCCTAGGAACAGGGACAGCAGTAGAGTTTGTACATTAGAAAACTTAGCCTTCAAGATCTTGAGTACTTGCCCTTCTTCAGCAAGTCTGTCTTTTAAAGTCAGCCTTGAAACACTATGGTGGATCACTGCAGTCAGTAGTGGTCACTGAACATCCTAAACTTGAACAATAATACAGCAGTTTTTCAAAAAAAGTTTAAAACACAAATTCCCTGTGCTAATGCCATCTAGAACCCAGAATGCTATAGCTGATACCTGCACTTCTCAGGTCGCATTTACAGCTACCTCCCAGGACTCAAGCCAGTTTAGAAGCTTTTACATCATTTAATTATCATTTTAGTTAGGACTGGTTCCCTTGAATACCATGTCAGACAGAACTGCCATCCCGCTTGGTCCATGGTTCCTCTTTCTGAAGGTCACTCTGTCTTCCTCAGAGTATCAGGCTGAGCTCCCTAACACACACACTCAGACTCTTACTCTTACCCTGTCTGCTTTAATGAGCTGGATACGCATCTGGCCCCAGTGAATTCCATCTATCTCTTACTGTACTTTGGTACGACCAGCAACTGCCCTCATCAGAGAGAAGGGAAAAAAATACCCAGATGTTAAGTCTCTGGTGGATTTCTGTCTTTCCTGTATGAGGACAGACAGCCAGGTTTTCAGTGCCCAGAGGGCACCTCAGCCACAGTCTCTCATGGGCTCTTACTTGAATATTCTAGTTTTAATGTGATTCTGCTGGGAACTGACCATTGACTCCATCCCCATGGTTTACATTTTCAAGAGATCAAATGTGATTAGTCTCTGGCCAGTCTGTGGTGTCTGTAGTGAGGGGACGGTCTTCTGGCACCAATAGCAGCTCCTGCTGAATGGGGCGGGTCCTCTCAGGAGGGCTGCAGACAGGCTGGCAGTGGCTAGTCCTTTAGAATAAAGTGTCATCAACACAAACAGGAAAGTCAGGAAGAGCAATTGGCTTTTAAGGGATGGTTTGGTCCCTTAGGGCTAGCAAGACATTTAGATGAAAACCATACATACTTAACCAAAGCCGATGATAAAGGGCTCTCTGGCTCTCACCTAGTCTCATCCTTACATTGCCAAGGTCTGAAGAAACAGTGTTCTGGTCCCCATGAGTGGACTCGGAAAGCAGAGCCTTCTTTCTGCTCCAGGTGGATGAACTTTCTACTGTGACCCTCACGGCTTTCTCACTGCTTCTGTCTACATTGATAAGGAGGAACATGAGACCATCTTCTGTTTTGAGTTCTTGTCATTGGCTGAAAATTGAGAAATAAATTTTCAATTATAACCTATATTTAACCTTTAAGCCAGGTGTATGTGACCATTTATATAATACATGTTCCCCCAGTTTACAAATCTATATTATTTTTAAAGAGTTTTACTTAGATTTTTATTTAGTTAGAAGATTGTACTCTCATTTGACTTACCTATGCTTTAAAATTAATACTAAACCCTGTAACTGAATTATAGCAATATTTACATGAAGTGACCATTGAAAAAAATTCTAATGATTATAAATTGGGGGTTTTAATAGTTAAACTAAATTCTAAGATGACTTTGTTAGAGCCAGTGTCTATCTGGACATCACTAATTTTAAACTTGAAGTTACTTTTCGAAGACCACTGTGAAAAAATATCTAATGAAAAATATTTTGTAATGACATCCTAACAAGGAACACTTTCTTTTGTATCTTTCTCTGTTGTGTACCAGCACGAGAGAGTGACCTCTCGTGACTGGGCGCGAGTGGGGACAGTTGACCTGAGTGGAAAGGTGGGAACTTGAGAAAATACAAAGCCAAAAAGACGGGGAAAGGTGAAGAAAGGAGACGCAAAATAGGATGGCATTGGGACAGCTGATGCAGCTGATGACTGCAGCCAGCCACTGAACTGCGGAAACAGCTTTATTTATACAGTATCTTAACAAGATTGCATAAATCTTAACACATGGGGTAGAGATCAACCTTAAAGAGGAAAAACTGGGTCTCTTTTCCGGTTATCGCGGCGCAAGCAACCATGAGCAGCAAAGTTTCTCGCAACACGTTGTACGAGGCGGTGCGGGAAGTCCTGCACGGGAACCAGCGTAAGCGCCGGAAGTTTTTGGAAACGGTGGAACTGCAGATCAGCTTGAAGAACTATGATCCTCAGAAGGACAAACGCTTCTCTGGCACCGTCAGGCTTAAGTCCACTCCCCGTCCCAAGTTCTCCGTGTGTGTCCTGGGGGACCAGCAGCAC
>CAUYPK010151544.1:0-34122 GCA_963574355.1 Loris lydekkerianus
TATCTTTTAAGGTAAGATGAGATTCTTGTATGCTGCATATATCTGGCCTGAGTTTTTGTATCCAATCAGCCAACCTGTGCCTCTTTAGAGGAAAATTTATTCACATTAATGGAGAATATTGATAAGTCTGGTAGAATTTTGAGTATTGAGTTTTTCAAAAGTCCAGTGGACATTTTTAATCCTTTTGCCACTGTGAAAGTTGGAATTTGATCAAAAGTTTCTGAGTGAGTTTACTTTTGTGGTGGAGGATTGCACTTGTGACCTAAGATGTCATTATGGAGGATAGGTGTGAGAATATCCTGGAGAGCTGGTTTAGTTATGGCAAATTTCTTCAACATATGAATGTCATTAAAGTATTTAATTTCTCCATCATAAATGAAACTCAGTTTAGCTGGATACAGGATCCTGAGTTGAAAGTTATTTTGTTTTAAGAGATTAAAAGTCGATGACCACCCTCTTCTGGCTTCAAAGGTTTCAGCAGAGAGATCTGCAGTCATTCTAATATTCTTCCCTTTGAAGGTTATGGTTTTCTTACATTTGGCTGCTCTTAGAATTTTCTCCTTCATGTTAACTTTGGTGATGTTAATTATGATGTGCCTGGGGGATGGCTTATTCGGGTTGAGTCATGCTGGGGTTCTGGAACGGTCTGTTATCTGAATTTCAGAATTTCTTGACATGTCTGGAAAATTCTCTTTTATTTCACAAAGATCCTCTGTGCCTTGTGAAGCCACTTCGTCGCCTTCAGGGATTTTTATGAGGTGAATATTAGTTTTCTTTGAATTATCCCAGAGCTCTATGAAAGAATGATCCGTTTTTGCTCTCCATTTCTCTTCCTCTTTGAGAGTTTGGGAATGTTCAAAAGCTTTGTCTTCAATGTCAGAAATCCTTTCTTCTGCTCACTCCATTCTGTTACTCAGGGATTCTACTGTATTTTTCAGATATTTGAGCACTGCAAATTCTTGTTTCAATGTGTCAAAATCTTTGGTGATTTTGTCTTTAAATTTGTTGAATTCTAGAAACAACTTTTGAAATGCTCCTGGAATTTCTAATTCCAACATTTCCTCTATTCTGTTAATCTTGTTTGCAATCCAAATTCTGAATTTGATTTCTGACATCTCGGCCATCTGTTTATGAATGGGATCTTCAGTTGTTTCTGCCATATCTTTCCTTGGGGGAGGGTTGATCTACTCTGGTTATTCATGTTACCAGAGTTTTTCCACTGATTCCACCCCATGATTATTTTGTACCATTTCACTTTTCCCCAGGAGTTTTGCCAAGGACCCGTACAGTGCTACAGCCTGAGAAACTGGTGACCTGCTTGGTGTGGTGGGGCTAAGTGGCTTTGTTGTCTTGTTCTCAGCTGGTCTCTGTCCTACCCTAGTGAATCAGTTACTCTGGGTTGAAGTCAGCTGTGGAGAAATATGAGCAATTATTTCACCCTGCCCCCTACAGGCAACAATTGGAAAAGGAAAAACCTTCCCACAACCACACACTCAGGGTAACACTTGGATAGTCCTCAGGTGATTGACCCAGTTTAAGAGGTCTAAATCAATTGTCTCAGTGAACACTTGTCTCAGTTGGGACTCCGGCAACTAGATTTCAGGGATCTGCTGGCAACTGAAGTATGACTTGCTCTGGTGCTCCGTGAGGTCAGGAGGACCCATGCAGCAAATAGATTAGTCTGGGAAGGTTCATGCCTGCTTCCCCATCTTGCACCTCTCTGACACCCAGTCACTGTTAAGTGATAACCCTGCAGGGCTGTGATCCAGTTCCCGCCAATGAGCAGATTCTCGAGGGGTTTGCGCATGTCTGAATCACAGGGAGATCTATGTCTCCTCAGCCAGGCCGCTGCTCTCTGCCACTGTCCAGCAGGGAATGGTGAGGCCTGACAACTTTGGGTGCTTAATGGAGGCTGGGGTGGTTCACTCAGTTCCAGCCCTGCTCCTGATTGATGTTGCTGACAGAACAGAACAACTTTGAAGAATTTGTTTCTGTCCTGTCTATATTCCCCTGCAGATTAGAGGCTGTTTGAGTTCACAGAAACTGTGACTCAGGCCCGGTCTGTGCCACTGCCTGGTTTCAGCTGCAGTTTGTATTGGGGCAGCACGATTAGCTTTCAGTTCCAGCCTCTGCCTGCCCTCCTTTGTCTCAGCTAGGATCCCATGAGGGCAGGGTGCATCTTAGGCTCAGTAAAGTGGTCCTCAGGTTCAGCCCCACCCTGAGAGTCTGCAGTCTCTGCACATACATGTATTCTAGTCCCTGTGCTCCGCCCAAGCCAGTACCGCCTCAAACAAATCCTTTACTCATGGGGCCTGCATTTCCATCCCAGATCTATTCCACCAGTGGCTGCCACCAGAGAAGATGCCTGGCCTCCTCTGGTTGCACAGAGAGACAGGGGGTGTGACTCCAGCATATCCAGGGTGTGAGCCCTAATGTTACTGCTGTGCCTGCTGCTCTGTGCCTCGAGGCACCGCTGCTCCTGTATGGTTCCCTCTCAGCTGATCATCCTCTCCTTACTCCCGTGCCACCAAATCAGCACTGACCAGCAGCAGTCCATACCTTGTCCACACCTCTTGAGAAAATACCAACGAATCTGGACTCCTGGGGGACAGGCTTTCAGACCTTGGAGTGAGAGTGGAGGGGAGTGCTGGGAGTCCAGAATTGCAGGTAGAGAATATATACAGTTCTATACAGTTTTATGCCTGGCAGGAGTGCCATGGCACCCTAGTAGGGGAAGGAGGTCTGGTTTTTAGAGGGTCTCTCCCATGGGATAAAATGGGAGGACTTTTGAACTCTGCTCGCTTATTTGTATGGAGTACTATGAGCTGTTCACATGTGGGAGGGGACTCCTGTCCGCTTGACGATGGGTTTTGTACCTTTTGTTTGTATCCTTGGGGTTGTAGCTGGCCTCAACAGGGTTGATGTTCATTCTTCAACCTTCTCTCTTGGCTCACTTCTAATCCACCAGGTTACTTGCTAAACTTCTGTCCTTTAACTCTCCTTCTGGATGGGAGCCTCTGTGGAAAGCTGGCTCCAGTCAGCCATATTGCCTCCACCCCTGAGATTCCAGGAGAATAAATGAGTAATAGTAAAATGCTACTGAAGAAAAGTCAATAATACTTCTCTTCTTCATTGCTTTTCTTTTTTTTTTTTTTTTTTTTTTGGTAGAGACAGAGTCTCACTTTATTGCCCTCAGTAGAGTGCTGTGGCATCACAAAGCTCACAGCAACCTCCACCTCCTGTGTTTAGGCAATTTTCTTGCCTCAGCCTCCCGAGTAGCTGGGACTACAGGTGCCCACCACAGTGCCCAGCTATTTTTTTGTTGCATTTTGGCTGGGGCTGGGTTTGAACCCGTCACCCTCAGTATATGGTGCCAGCACCCTACCCACTGAGCCACCCTTCACAATGCCTATTCACCCTACCCACTGAGCGACCCTACCCACTGCCTTTTCTTTATCCCACATGGAAATCAGGGATCTCCATGTGAAGGAATAAATAGTAGTGGTAGAGACTATATGCAAATGTAGAAGCAAATGGAAAACATTTACTTATAAATACTATATGTGTGTATCTTACTGTATCATACCTATAAATATACAGAGCTGACATAAAGTTTGTGTGCAATTTACTATGTTAAACTATTTTAAATTGCACATGAACTTTGTGTCCACCCTATATACATACATATACGTAAAATCATTGTAATACAGTGTGAAAGTTGAGAGACATTGGTAGCTATTGCATTATTCTTGCATTTACATAATTATTCTGACAATCTGTTATTTTCCAGTGATTTATCTTTGTATTATATACCTACCCCCTTTTTAATTTTTTTTTTTTTTTTTCAGTTTTTGGCCAGGGCTGGGTTTGAACCTGCTACCTCTGGTATATGGGGCCAGCCCCCTACTACTCTGAGCCACAGGCATCACCCCCCTTTTTAAATTTTTTGAGACAGGATCTTTGTGGCATCATCATAGCTCAGTGTAACCTCAAACTCCTAGGCTCAAGTGACCATTCTGCCTAACCATCCCAAGTAGCTGGGACTACAGGTGCACACTACTACACCTGGCACATTTTTCTATTTTTTGTAGAGACAGGATCTTGCTCTTGCTCAGAGTTGTGTCAGATTATTAGCTTCAGTGATCCTCCTGCCTTGGCCTCCCAAAGCATGAGCCACCACGCCCAGCTGTCTATGTACTTTTATTTAGAATCCTTGTAGCCATTGATTTACTTTTCCTGTAGTAAATTACTATATATAATTTCCTTGGGACTTATTATTCATTGACATAATAAAATTTATTGTATTGGACCTTGTGGAGCTTAAAGAATAAGGGAATAAATGGTATAAGAGAAAATTACTGAGTACCCAATTAAAAAAAATGGACATGGTTGTAAGGAACTAAATATTGGATTAGAGACATATGTGAACTTACTTAGGGTCAACTAATAACACCTATTCTTAGAGTAATTAATTTTTAGAAGTGAACAATGAGAAGGAGATGGCATACAAAGAGCCCATTTGTGAGAGATGAAACATCCTGTGTGTAGCTCTAAATGCTGGGAAATGTATCTTGATCTAGGAGGTGAATAAAGATTAGTGTAAAGAGGACAATAGATTAAAATGAAGTCTTACAATCAGCATGTTGTTATCCATGATAAATTGTCTGTATTTTATTATAGGGAGACAATTTTAAAAATTGCTAATATATATGGGAGTATAAAATTTTGATCTACATTAGCATTACCTCTACCAGATACCAGTGACCAGTTCTATGTCTATAAATTGTGACTCTTATCTTTATGGGTTCCTGAACATTAATACTTATGAACAAGCTTATCAGGTGACAATCAACATTTAAATTTCAGATTCACTAACTTAGTCTGCTTCCCTTATCACAAAACTCACATTCTTACATTATGCTATTATTTTCTCAGTTCACTTTTTACCATTTTCTGGCCTCTTTATCTTTCTCCAAATTTCATAATAGTATTTTAATGAATTCACTCACTGTGAATGATTTTCAATTTGTCTTCTGTGCTTTCTGTAACTGTTTTCATGACACATGAAAAAATTCTTTTCCTTTCTTTCAGGTTTGGAGTCGAGGAATGAGACAAAGAGTTTATCTGGAGAAAAGGACATTATTGAAAACCATGGTTGTCAGTGTGAGATAATGAAAAGTAGCAAATTATTCAGCCTTAAAAGCTTCATTTTCAGAAATAACTGGCAGAACAAAAGCAAAATTGAAATAGAAGGACCTCAAGTGAGATATTTCAGTCAAATGAAAATCATTTCTGAAGATGTGCCCAATTTCAAAAATGATGAATCTCTTAAATTACCTCAGATAACTCATGACAGTGGGAAGCCCTATGATTATAAGAAATTTGAGGAAGTCTTCATTTGTGATCCAAACTTTGATGAACATCAGCGACTACATGCTAGTGAGAAAACTTACGAATGTAATGAATGTTGGAAAACCTTTGGGATAGATAACTCCCATAAACTACAACTGAATATTCATACTGGTGTGAAACCTTGTAAATATATAGAATATGGGAATACATTTACTTTTAATAAAGACCTTGGTATACCCCAGAGAATTCATGATGAGAAGTTTTATAAAAGGAAGGAATATGAAAGGACCTTTGGAATGACTGGAGATGTTATTCCACTTCAAAGAAATGGTGGTGAGAAACCCTTTGAATGCACATTCTGTGGGAAATCCTTTAGAGTAAATGCACAACTTACTCAGCATCAGAAAATCCATACTGATGAGAAATCTTACAAATGTATGGAATGTGGCAAGGACTTTAGATTTCATTCACAGCTCACTGAACATCTGAGAATACATACTGGTGAGAAACCCTACAAATGTATACACTGTGAGAAGGTTTTTAGAATTAATTCACAGCTCATTGAACATCAGAGAATTCATACAGGAGAGAAACCTTATGCATGTAAGGAATGTGGGAAGACTTTTGGAGTCTGTAGAGCACTTGCTCGACATCAGAGAATTCACACTGGTAAGAAACCTTATGAATGCAAAGCATGTGGAAAGCTCTTTAGAAGTAGTTCATCCTTGACTAGACATCAAAGATTTCATACTGGTGAGAAACCTTATAAATGCAAAGAATGTGAGAAAGCATTTGGAGTAGGCAGTGAACTTACTAGACATCAGAGAATTCACAGTGGTCAGAAACCTTATGAATGTAAGGAATGTGGGAAATTCTTTAGAGTAACTTCAGCCCTTATTCAACATCAGAGAATTCATAGTGGTGAGAAACCTTATGAATGTAAGGTATGTGGGAAGACCTTTAGACACAGTTCAGCCCTTACTGAACATCAGAGAATTCATAGTGGTGAGAAACCTTATGAATGTACGGTATGTGGGAAGACCTTTAGACACAGTTCAGCCCTTACTGAACATCAGAGAATTCATAGTGGTGAGAAACCTTATGAATGCAAGGCATGTGGCAAGGCCTTTAGACATAGTTCATCCTTTACAAAACATCAGAGAATACATAATGGTGAGAAACCCTATGAATGTAAGGAATGTAGGAATGCCTTACATGTGGGTAGGCACCTTACTTGGCATTAAAAAACTTTATACTGGTGAAAGAAAATTTATTTGTAAGTAGTAAGTGTGTAAAGGTTTTTTTTGTTTCTTGTTTCCACTGGGAAACAAAAATTAGAATTGGCATTTTAATTCTTTCCTTCTTATTTATCTTGCGCTTCTTGCACATTTTTTAGAGTTAGAATTCCCAGTCAGATGCAGGGGTTTTAGTCTTAAGGTTCTGCATTGTGTTTGTGTAGTTTCCTTGTTTTGTTTTCTATTGTTTTTGTTTTAGTGATAGGTTTGTAATCTCCTTTCTATTTTCATCCAATGATTACTTCTCTCAAAATTTCTAATTCATTTGACACAACAGAGTCCACTGAATATTTACCACTGCCAGTTCCTTTAAGGAGCCCTTTTCACCTCCAGGCAGTACCAGCCAGAATCCAAATGAAGGGAACACTTTCATTACTAAGCTAATCAGTCAGTCTCTTAGATTTGTTAGGTACCTTTAAAAAGAGAGAAGTGACAACTATTACAGTCTCTTAGATTTGTTAGGTACCTTTAAAAAGAGAGAAGTGACAACTATTACAGTAATAGTTATAAACTAATCATTGGTCTTAAGAGTAAGAGGATTTATAACTGAATATTACCATGGCCTCAACTGTTTTTTATTCTGATTATAATATTTCTTTGTACCCTCTCAGATTTGCCTTATTAGGTTTGGGCAGTCCAACAATTGGTATACTTTTTCTTTTAGTAGTCTCACTGAACTTCAAAATAACCTCTTAGCACAGCTGACCTAATATCTAATCAATGTGATCATAAGCCACTGGTTATTAGATTTTTATAAGAAAATTTAGGTTTAGATAAATTTATATTACCATAATTCTTTAGATTTTAATTTTTTAAATTGGTGACTTTTCCAGAATTTATATACTTGTTTAAGTGTTACATGATCATTGACATTAAGTCATGTTCTCATTTGACATATTGAGCTATATTTTCTGTAAGTATTGCTTATTTTAAGTAGTTTTTAAAGGTATATAATTGGTAGCTATTTTATGTCGTACACTGGAAGAGCATAAGTCTCTGTTAATATTTTATTAAAGTAATTGCTATTTCTTATCTTTGAAATAGAGTACTGAGCTCTGTATCTGAGTATACTCTATTTACTAAGCTATTATATGGCCACTTTTGCGGATTACACTCTATCTTGTTATTCTGAGTTACTATCAGTGCTAATTAATGATACTCTTCTTGGGTGTAGTACTCCAGGAGTACTTGTTCTATACTTTCTTTCTTTCCAGCTAAAACAAATTAAACTATCAAATGTCTAAGCCTAATATACAGGCATAAAATTAATGACAGAAATAAAATAGTATTATGTCTTGGGACTTAATTTTTAAAATTCAATAATGAATAAAAGATAAATTAACAAGCAAAGAATATTCTTATGTTTCCATTATTTGTAATAACAGCTATGTTTTGGTTGTATTTTCTGTTCAGCTTTGTTATGAACTTGTGCCATTTCATGGTTACTCCAATAAACCTTAATACTGTTGGTTTTTGGTGGCATTAATTACTGTTCCTGTTTTCACTACTGTTTGGTGCTCAAAAGTATAAAACTTAGCCATTCCATTTTCACTTGTCCTTTTCTCCCTTCTGAATTTTACCTACCCTGGATAGAAGCTTATTTTACCAAATTCAAGATGTTCTATTCTTATCTTATCCTTTTTTTGTCATCCTAAAACAACTTGCAGTGAAGGAATTCTGGTTCTATTTAATGGTGAATAGTGTTAAAAACTAATGTATGTATGTGGAGATTCTGTGGTTGAGATTGCTTGAATTATCTCCCTGCTCCCTAGAATTCATGCCTTAACTTGTAATGTAATTGCATTATATTTAGAAATAGGGCAACAAGGACATAAGATGTGGTTCTCATCTGATAGGAATAGTGATCTTATGAGAAGAGAAAGGAGAGATGGATTTTTCCCCATTTTTCCTCAAACTCTTAAGGAAAGACCATATGAGGACACAAAGAGAAGGCAGTTATCTACAAGCCAGGAACAGAGCCCCTCCCCCACTCACCCACTGTGGATTTTTACAGCCTGCACAACTGTGAGAACATAAATATCTGTTACTTAAGTCACACAGTTCAAGGGATTTTTTTTTTTTTTTTTTTTTTACAGTAACCTGAACAGACTGAGCCAGTTTTTCACACTGAGAACTAGAATGCTGCTGTAAAAAATACCTAAAAATATGTAAATCCAAATTTTGGAACTGGATAATGGGCAGAGAAGCTGGAAGAAGTCTGAAGTGGATGCTGGCAATATAGATATTAAAGGTGATTCTTGCAAGGGCTCAGAAAAGAAGATAGGTTGGCTGGAAAATAGGATGGCTAGAAAGAAAAATACTTCTTAAAGAAATAAATGTGAACAGAATATTGGCTGTAATGTGGATGTATAAGGCCACAATGGTAAGTTCTCAGAAATGAACACTATTGTAAACAAGAAAAGGCAATCCTTTTTGTTCAGTAGCAAAGAACTTGGCTGAATTGCGTTCTAGTATGTTGTGGAAGGTAGAACTTGCAAGTGATGAAACTGAATGTCTAACAGAGGATATCTAAGTATTGAGTCTTCCTTATTGTTCATATGAAATATGAAAGAAGAGAGATGAATTGAGGAGGAATTGTTAAGCAAAAAGGAACCAGAATATGGAGATTTAGAAAATTATCAGTATAGCCATACTCCCCAAAGATAAGAAAGCTTGCTCTGAGAGAGTAATAAGGATGACCGAATAACCATTTGATAATGATATCGTGAGTGTGACGCATGGGCTTTAACTAGTATCACAACAGAAGCCAGGTATACATTTGGGATTGTTTCAGTAAAAACATGCCAGCTGGGACTACAAGGGGTGGAATAAAATGAGATGGAATGAAAGGTGCTGGACTTCTTAGATTTTTATGAGACACTACCATAGAGCTATTCAGCTACAAACCATCAGATTGTGAAGGCAATTCAAAAATCATCAGGGCTACCTCTTGGATGTAAAGAGTAGGGTCACTGGTTGGTTTCAACAGGTGTCTGCCCAGACAGCCTTGAGAGCAAGGCCACCGAGAATCTTGGAAGCAGGACTCCCAGCAGAATCGCAGAGGTGGTTAATCAGTGCTACAAGGTGGATGCACCTTAAAAATATTATGCAAAGTGAAAGATATGAAAGACTATACAGAATTCCATTTTTGTCAAATTTCTGTAAGAGGCAAGTCTATAAACATACAGAACAGTTAGGTGGTTCCTTGAGTTGTCGATGAGAACAGTGACTGCAAACAGGCACAGGGGATTTTTTGGTGTAATGAAATGTTTTGATAATCCAAACATGGTAATGCTTTCAACTTTACTAAAAAATCACTGAATGATACACTTATATATAATGATTATATTTTATTTGACATAAATTATATCTCAAAAATGTTTTTAAAATGGTGCATTCATTTTAAACATTGACATATATTATTGAATTGCCATTCATAAAGGTTACACCAGTTAACATGATCACCACGTTCAGGTTCTGAATACCTATGCAAGATTTGAAAACTAGGAATTGGCTATGAACAATTTTTGCTACCCTCACTTCAATATACCACATGCCTACTTGAAAGATTGGAAAGGCTGAGGAAGAGGACTTTTTGTGAGGCAGGACTTTTGGAAGGAGCTGTTTTGAAAATATGAAAATGTTTTCTTAAATTCTTAAAGAACCTTTTGTCTAATGTAAAGACACAGCAAGAAACCAGACACTGAATGTGCCAGTGCCTTGATCTTGGACTTCCCAGCCTCCAGAACTAAGGATGTTCTTGGCAGAGGATGGCAATATCTGCTGAAAAGTGACCCACTCTTCTGTTCCCAGTGGGAACCAATGTGGATGATGGACCACAGGAAGACACCACATAGGATCTGACCCTCCAGTGGAAGGTGCAGCATCCAACCTCACCTCTAGCCCAACGCACTAGCCACAGGGGCCACAGATGGAGTTGTTCTCAAAGGGAGACTGAGCGGTCACTAATGTCTGCTCTGTGCCAGGCAGGACTGGTGGTTTCAAACACATGCTGTCTAAGAATCCTGACACAACTCCACCAGGATGGTACTACTGCCCTCACTTTGACAGATGGAGAGCTTGAGACCCAGAGAGATTAGATCACACAGGCTAAGGGGAGGCCAGTTCAGAATCCAAAGCTTCTCATTCCAAACCCACAGCTCTTTCAAAACATTTATAGATGAGCCAGGCATGGTGGCTCACACCTGTAATTCTAGCAGTCTGAGAGGCCAAGGCAAGTGGATTGCCTGAACTCAGGAGTTCGAGACCAGTCGTTACTTATAATAATAAAAAAAAAAAAAAAATAGCTGGGTATGGTGGTGGGTACCTGTAGTCTCAGCTACTCAGGAGGTTGAGTGAGGCAAGAGGATCATTTCAGCCTGAGAGTTTGAAGTTGCTGTTATGAAGATACCATGGCACTCATCCCTAGGGTGAAAGAGAGAGACTCGATCTCAAATTAAAAAAAAAAAATCTGTGGATGAGCATGTTCAGTCCTCGGAGGTTGGGTGACTCACCAGCACTGCACAGCACCCTAGTGGCACTTCTGATATTAATGGCTTCCCAGGGAATGAAGTGAGAGGGGATTTTATTCATTACGGTGTCAGTCACATGCATACATACATGCCACCAAATTAAGTGTCTTGACACTTATTCTACTCTCCGAGAAAAGGCTACCTTAATTATCACACATCAGATGTGTTCCACTAGAAGTAAGGCTCGTGTATTAAAGTTCATAGGTGCATAACACCCCCCCAAAAAAATCTTAAAGAAACTGGTTCACATTAAACTTTCACTAGATTAATATTTTAGGTTTAATTTACATTTTATTCTTATCAGTGAGGAAAAATACCTTTTCATTTTGTTATAAATTGATCTGTATCCACCTAAAATTTCACATTAAATCCCTAACACTTAATGGAACAGTATTTAGAAATAAAACCTTTAATGAAGTAATTAAGGTTAAATCAAAGTCATAAGGGTGAGGCCCTAATCAGGATGAGTATCGTTACCAGAAGAGGAGACACCAGGGATATGAAATGTTCAGGATCTAATTTTCTCCCTCTATAGTATAATTATATATAAACATAAACCAAGTATTAAAGAATCCCTGTTTGTCCTGCTAATTAAAAAAACCACTTTATCATGTAAAGAGTATTGCATTACCTACTATGTTTGGTTCTATTTCTGGAGCTTCTATTCACCTCTACTGATCCATGTACTCATATGCCAGTGTCATGCTATTTTAAGATTATTTTGTATTTAAACACATGGTAGAGTAAGTATCCTGAACTATTCTTTAGAATTTGCCTGCTCTTCTCCCATATTGACTTTTCAGTATGAACTTCAGAATCAACTTGCCTTTAAATAAAATAATTATCAGATTGAGATCACAATTTTGTAAATTAAGTTTTTTAATCTTTAGGAGTTTGAGGCTTTCTATCCTATGCTTTTCCCTCCTTCTGATTAGACCTTCTGATTAGTCCCTCCATATTTAAGTTCTCTTCCTAAGGTTATGCCAATGCTTGCTATTTTTATTCCTTGGGAACTTCTGTTTCTATGCTTTTCATTGCTATAATTTTTTGAAACTTTGTTAATGAAATCTTCTATTTGTTGTTTTCATAGATACATATATGTAATATGCATTATTTTGGTGTGTCTAACCACCTTACTGTTTAAAAATTGCTTTCAGTTTATACATTGGTTGTTAAGTATCTTACTATTTAAAAATTACTTTCAGTTTATAAATTGGTTGCTGAACTCTAGCTGTATCAGTTCCTTCTGAGGTCCCAGAGGAAACAAAAATAAATAGGTGCCAAGGACCCTACATTCCAAAATTAAGTTCTGAATACCTGTGCAAGATTTGAAAACTACAAACTAGCTATGAACAATTTTTGCTACCCTCACTTCAATATACCACATGGCTATTTGAAAGATTGGAGGGGCTGAGGAAGAGGACTTTTTGTGAGGCAGGACTTTTGAAGGAGCTGTTAATGTATTATACATTCTTAGTCCCCTGGGGAAAGGAGGTGGTTTCCTCCTCTCCTCAAACCAAGGAAGTTGACCCTATAGATCCCACTGCCTCTAAGAGCTGAAGTGGAATGTGGTAAAAGAACTCTTAGGAGAACTTTCCTTTTTTTCCTGGTATTTGGGAGAAACAGAGATGGGTGGAATTTCCAACTAGTGATTGGATGTGGACCTTGTGGAGTGAGCTGGGCCCAGGTGATTTTGGTTCCTGTCCCAGAGAATTTCTGGAAGGTCAGTGTGACCCACCATATGAGTCTGACCACAATATGCCTGGCGGCAAGGTGAGGATTTTAAGTGGCTTCTTTAAAGAGGATATTCAAGGCTTCTCCTAGAGTTGAAGATCTCTGTAGCAAGTTATTTGCTCAGAAACCAAGAAAAGCACCTGACAGAGAAAAAGAGTCAGTTCTGAATACTCACAAAGGCAGGAAAAACTGAACACTATAACAATACTAGTTAAGACCCTGCTTGTCTCTTACCTTTTTTTTTTTTTTTTTTTTTGAGATGAGATCTCACTATGTTGCCAAGACTGGACTTGAACTCCTAGGCTTAAGCTGTCTTCCTACTTCTGCTTCCCAAGTACCTGGGACTATAGGCATGAACCATAGCACTGGCTGTCGCTTACCTTTCTTCCTTTCCCTTCTTATTTTCCTACTTTACAGAGGCTGGGGCAATCTCCTGTAGGGGGAAGATGAGAAGAACGTGGAAGAGAAAAATAGAAGCTACTGATGCTGTCCTTCCGTCATGCAGGCTTCCAACTTTAAATGAGATTCCACTGTGGGAAGGGAGAGGTTTGTAAACAGTCTCAAATACTGTTCATTACAATAGTGGGTATTTTATTTAGCAAATTGATGCTGGCCCTGTAACTGTAATAACACTTGCAAAGATTTCATTCAGGTGCAGGACAAATATATCTCACAGACAAAGGTTGAAATAGACAATTATAGCAAAATACTTTTTTTTTTTTTTTTTAAGATACAGGGTCTCACTGTGTTGTCCAGGCTGGGAGGCTTAGCCTCCCAAAGTGTTGTAACTACAGGCATGAGCCATCACATCCAGAAAGAACACACTTTTTATTTTTATTTATTTATTTATTTATTTATTCTTGAGACAGAGTCTCACTTTTGTTGCCCTCGGTAGCGTGCTGTGGCATCACAGCTTACAGCAACCTCAAACTCTTGGGTTTAAGCAATTCTTTTGCCTCAGCCTCCCAAGTAGCTGGAACTACAGGTACCTGCCACAATGCCTGGCTATTTTTTGGTTGCAGTTGTCATTGTTTGGCAGGCCTGGGCTGGATTCGAACCCACCAGCTTGGGTGCATGTGGCTGGCACTCAAGCTGCTGAGCTACAAGCACCAACCCAAGAATACATTTTTTAAATACAAAATTGGGCCAGTTGTGTTGGCTCACACCTGTACTCTTAGCACTCTGGCAGGCTGAGGCAGGAAGATCACATGAGGTGAGAACAGCCAGAGCAAAGTGAGACCCTATCTCTACTAAAAATAGAAAAATTAGCCCAGCATGGCAGCATACACCTGTAGTCCAGCTGCTCAGGAGGCTGAGGCAGAAAGGATGTTTGAGGAGTTTGAGGTTGCTGTGAGCTAGGCTGACGCTATTGAAAGACTCTGTCTCAAAATAAAAAATAAATAAATAAATAGGGTGGTGCCTGTAGCTAGGGTGGCCACCATATACACTGAGGCTGTTGGGTTTGAACCCAGCTGGGGCCTACTAAACAACAATGACAACAACAACAACAACAACAAAAATAGCCAAATCTTGTGGCAGGTGCCTATAGTCCTAGTTACTCTGAGGCTGAGGCAAGAGAATCGCTTAAGCCCAAGAGTTAGAGATTGCTGGGAGCTGTGATACCATAGCACTCTACCAAGGGCAACATAGTGAGATTCTGTCTCAAAAAATTAATTAATTAATTAATTAAAAATTAAAATATATAAAAATATAAAATAAGTAATCCCAGCTACTTGGGAGGCTGAGGCAAGAGAATCGCGTAAGCACAAGAGTTTGAGGTTGCTGTGAGCTGTGATGGCAAGGCACTCTACTGAGGGCTCAGTGTGAGATTCTGTCTCAAAAAAAAAGAAAAAATATATATATACCTATATACTCGAGTATAATATATATACCTATATACTCGAGTTTTTTCAGCGCAAAATTTGTGCCGAGTTCAGGTTTTTCGGCACATTTTGTGCCGGAAAAAACTCGGCTTATACTCGAGTATATATGGTAATAATAAAATAAAATAAAAATTGGACTCTGGAATGAGTGAAAGATCTAAACATGCCAAATAAAACTATGAAGTTAATAAAAATATAGGAGAATTTCTTTGTGACCTTACAGCAGAAAAAGATTTCTTAAATAACAATATAATAAGCCACAAGGAAAAAAATAAATAACTATGATATTAAAGTACTATTATTTAATTAAAATATATAATACATAGAATATATACAGAAGAGAATGATTGTAGAATCTAAAACCACGAGGAAGTCAATATCTAGAAGATACAAGAAACATTTGAAAATTAACAAGAAAAGACAGCAATCACAATTTAAATATGAACATAAAGTACAAACAATAAATTTACAAATAAGGAAGCTCAAAAAGCTAATAAGCCTAAAAAGATAACCAAAAATCACTGGCAATAAGAGAAATGCAAAATTCACTTTACAGAAAAGTAATAACTTTTGACTGGTAACTATGAGAAAGATAGTGTTGTGTTTATGCAAATGTAGGGATATGGAAATACTAGTCCACACTCATACAATAGTGGTGGGAGTGTGGACTCATATAACCAATTTGAAGAGAAGTTGGCACTGTTATACCCAAAGCAAGTGGAATAGAGAAACACCAGCACGCTGAGTTCAAATTAAGCAGAGGTTCTTTATTGGTCTGCAGTCAAGAGCGGGTTCATGCCACAAAGTCTCCTGACAACCAGAGGCAGGGGTACAAACTTTTTTTGTTGTTATTGAGACAGAGTCTCGGCTCTGTTCCTGTGGCTCAAGTGGCTAGGGCACCAGCCACATATACCTTAGCTGGCGGGTTTGAATCCAGCCCAGGCCCGCCAAACAACAATGACGACTGCAACCAAAAAAATAGCGGGGTGTTGTGGCAGGCGCCTATGGTCCCAGATACTTGGGAGGCTGAGGCAAGAGAATTGCTTAAGCCCAGGAGGTTTAAGCAATTAAAGGAGGTTGCTGTGAGCTGTGATGCCACAGAACTCTACCTAGGGCGACAGCTTGAGGCTCTGTCTCAAAAAATAAATAAGTAAGTAAATAAATAAATAAAAATAAAAGAGACAGAGTCTCACTGTGGCATTACAGCTCACAGCAATCTCTAACTCATGGGGTTAAGTGATCCTCTTATCTCAGCCTCCCAAGTAGCTGTGACTACAGGCACCTGCCACAACGTCCGGCAATTTTTTTTCTTGTTGTTGTCATTGTTGTTTAGCTAGCCCGGGCTGGGTTCAAACTTGCCACCCTTGGTGTATGTGGCTGGCGCCAAAACCACTGTGCTATGGGCACTGAGCCGGAGGGTATAAACTTTTCATAAGGTGCTTTTGGTAGGGAAGGGGGAATCTTTAACGCAAACCGAGTTTCATAAAAGCCAACACCTACAACGTTAGAGGGTAAGGGGAGTGCTTACAAGGGAGAGCTGTGGTTTCACGGGATTTTGTAGTTTTTGCTAAACTCTGCAGTTTTTGGCTTAGCTTAAAAGGGGAGTATTGAACACCTCTAGCAAGGTCCTTAGCAAAATAGAGTAAGTCTGGCTCTATGTACAAGATGTAATTAAGGTCATTACATTCACCACTGGTCTTATGTCCGAGTCAAACCCTTAACTCTTCTTTTAGGGGTACTGAATCACAAAACACTTTTATTATAACCAGTCGAGTTTTTTTGTTTTGTTTTGTTTTGTTTTAGAGACAGAGTTTCACTTTATCACCCTTGGTAGAGTGCTGTGGCATCACAGCTCACAGCCACCTCCAACTCCTGGGCTTAAGCGATTCTCTTGCCTCAGCCTGACTACAGCCGCCTGCCATGTGCTCAGCTATTTTTTGTTGTAGTTTGGCAGGGGCCGGGTTCAAACCCACCACCCTCAGTATGTAGGGCTGGCATCCTACTCAGTGAGCCACAGGTGCTGCTCACTAGTCGAGTTTTTATAAAACTGATTATAGAGCTAGAGTTTCCAAGTCTATTTTTGCTCAGTTAGTCTCTGTATCTGGATTTTTATATTCCCAGCATTCCCAAAACTGGCCTTTACTACAAGACCTTGTTCTAAGTGCTGTGGCATTCTGGGTGGAGGTAAGGTTAAAAGCACTGGTTTGTAATCTCCTTTCCATCAAGCAACTTAAAGTAGGAGGGGGAAGAAGCAAGGGTGCAGGGAAGGAAAACATCTATATACAGGGAAGAAATCAAGATTTTAACAGTCTTAGCTTGAGAGGGTTTTCTCCTGGGACCGCAGTCAGTTGGCTTCGCTATCTTCCTTGGTTTTCTTCACCTGGGTGTGGTGTATCCATGCTGACAAACCATGGCTTCTCATAGCCATTGGGGTGGTAAGGATGATGGTGAAGGGGCCCTTCCACTTCAGGGTGAGACCTTCTTTCTGGAACAACTTAACATACATTCGATCTCAAGCTGAAAGGCACTTTTAGAATCCTTTGTGGCCCCTCTGGGGTCCTGATAAGTATCTCAAATCTGGGGGTGGATGTCCCTCTGGATCTGGGAGAGAGATTAGAGATACTTTAAAAGAATATGGTTAGTTATTTCTGCTAACTGAGGTTCATGCACACAGGGGAGCAGAGGGGGAGGTCTCCCATACATGATTTCATAAGGAGAAAAACCTGCTCTACGTGGAGTATACCTTGCTCTGAGAGTTGCTAAGGGCAGGAGCCTTGTCCACTTTCTACCAGTCTCATCAATAAGTTTGGTTAAAGTATCTTTTAGGGTCAGATTCATTCTTTCTACTTGCCCCAAGCTTTGGGGCCAGTAGGCACAATGGGGGTTCCATTATATACCTAGGGCTTTACTAATTGCTTAGTTCAAAGCAGAAAAGAAAGCTGGCCCATTATCTGAGTCAATTGAAAAAGGTGGTCCAGGCCAAGCGTGGTGACTCATGCTTATAATCCTAGCATTCTGGGAAGCCAAGGTGAGTGGATAGCATGAGCTCATGAGTTTGAAACCAGCTTGAGTAAAAGCAAGACCCCATCTCTACTAAAATAGAAAAACTGAGGCAAGAAGATCACTTGAGCCCAAGAGTTGGAGCAGGCTTCCTCAAACTTCTTGAACAGGGGGCCAATTCACTGTCCCTCAGACCGTTGGAGGGCCGAACTATAGTTTAAAACAAAAAACTATGAACAAATTCCTATGCACATTGCACATACCTTATTTTGAAGTAAAAAACAAAACGGGAACAAATACAATTCATACCGCTTCATGTGGCCCGCAGGCCGCAGTTTGAGGACGCCTGAGTTGGAGGTTGCTGTGAGCTATGATGCTATAGTACTCTACACAGGGCAACAGCTTGAGTCTATCTTAAAAAAAAAGAAAAAGAAAAAGGTAAACCATATCCAGAAATAATCTCATTCAGAAGCATTTTTGTAGTGGTTAAAGCAGTTTCATTTCTGGTGGGGAAAGCTTCTACCCACCCTGAGAATGTATCTACTAGCACTGGGAGATATTTATATCTCCTACTAGCTGGATGGAGTTCAGTAAAGTCAATTTCCCAACTGTCTCCTGACATGTACCCCCTGAGGCAAATTCCCATGGGAAGCTTTGGTCCTACCTTGGCATTGACCTTCTCACAGGTGACATATCGGGTGTTGACTAGGCTAACTTTGAAAGCGCTGTGGTCACAGCTGTTCCTGTTTCCCACAAATAGCTACTGCCATCTGTATACACTGTGACCTCAGCAATTGAGAATGGTATGTCCCACAAATCTGTACAACCAGTTCTGAGAGTAGTCTAGCACATCTTCACAGTTGTACACTGGCTCTCGTTGGTCATCCTCTGGCATCAATGTGGCAGGATTCAGATTTTGTGTCTGGGCAAACTTCAATCATGGCTGATCAAGCAGTAGGCTCTGGTATTGGATGAGTTTGATATCTAGTGACCTGTAGCCCCTCGAAGGAGAGTCTCCACTGCGTGAGGTGCTGTCAAAATCAAGTCCTATCTCAGAGTCATTTTGTCTGCCTCCCACACCAGCAGGGCTGTTGCTACAATGGCTTATAAGCAGCCCAGCCACCCAGCAGCTACTGGGTTAAGGCACTTAGAAAGATAAGCCACTGGCCGTTTCCACGGTCCGAGAATCTGGTTTAACACTCCTTTGGCAATGCCTCTGGTTTCATGGACAAACAGGTGGAATGGCTTAGTGATGTCTGATAAAGCCAAGGCTGGGGCTGTTACAAGGGCCTGCTTTAGAAATGCCTGATCCTCTTGGTCAGTCCACATGAGGGGCCCATCACCAGCAGTGGCAGCATACAAGGGCTTTGTGATTTCAGCAAAACCCCAGATCCATAAACAGCAGTAGCCTGCTGCCCCCAGGCATTCCCAGACTTGAGGTTTTGTTGTAGGAATTGTGATCTACAGGATTGCCTGTTTTCTTTCTCCAGTCAGAATTCCTTGGCCTTTTGACAGCAGGTGTCTGAGATATGTTACTTTAGTCCAACAGAGTTGCGGTTTCTTTGCTGACACTCTGTAACCTTGTTCTTAGAGATATTGGAGGTGGTCTTGGGTACAGTCTAGACAGTCTTCACAATTTGTAGTCACCAACAAAATGTCATCAACATACAGCAAGAGAGCACAGTTCATATACCTGCCTTTGAAGATCTTTAAGTCTTTCCCCAGGGCCTCTCCAAATAATGTGAGAGAGCTCTTGAAACCCTGGGGGAGCCTTTTCCAGGTGAGTTGGCCGATTATCCCAGATTCGGGATTGGTCCACTTGAAGGCAAAGATCAGTTGGCTGGCCGGGGCCAGCAGGATGGAGAAGATAGCATCTTTCAGGTCAAGAACTGTAAACACCTGAAATGATGGTGGGAGTAGACTTAGAAGATTGTACAGGTTTGGGTCTGTCAGATGAATGATTTCTACCCGCTTATTTACTTCCCTGAAGTCTTGGATGGGCCTATACTCCGCTGTTCCTAGTTTCTTGACCAGAAGGAATGGGGTGTTCCGGGCCGATTGGTTGGGAGTTAGGATCTCAGCTTTTAGCAGACACCAGATATGTGGAGCTATACCCAGGCAGGCTTGCTTGCTCATTGGGTACTGTTGGATCCTGATGGTAGATGCTCTAGCCCAGCAGTTCTCAACCTGTGGGTCCCAACCCCTTTGGGGGTCAAACGACCCTTTCACAGGGGTCGCCTAAATACATCTTTCATATCAGATATTTACATTAGAATTCATAACAGTAGCAAAATTACAGTTATGAAGTAGCAACGAAAATAATTGTATGGTTGGGGGTCACCACACCATAAGGAACTATATTAAAGGGTCGCGGCATTAGGATGGTTGAGAACCACTGCTCTAGCCAGAAGCTGGACCACTACCAGGGGGATGATGGGCAGCCAGTCCAGAAGGGTTGAATTCTGCCCGTACCGAGGAAAGTCTGCTTGTAGCTGGGCTAATAATGCGGGGGCTGTGGTTTCTGCTTTGGTCACATTTCCATCAGTATTTAGGAGGAAGTATTCTTCCGATAAAGGAGTGGACAAATGTAACTGGTAGACAGCAGACACAGTTGGAGTGGGGCCTGAGTCTAAAACTATGTCACTTCCCTCTGGGGAGAATGAAATAATGGCCTGGAGTTTCTGTAGCAGGTCTCCGCCCATAAGGTGGTAAAGGTAATCTGGTTTGGGTCACCTGGTTTGTCGCAGGTCCACAGTCTGATGTGGAGTGGCTGGACACAGCTGGTGGTCCCAGTGGCTTGTAGGATGGGGATCTTCTCATCAGATAAAGCTCCCATTGGCTCCTATAAAACAGATTGCTCCATCCTTGTGTCCATTAAGAATTTAATTTGACACCTCTCCACCTTGGCTTGCACCATGGGCTCTCGGGAGCCCAAAGGGAGAGAGCCCTGGCACCTTCAATCTGAGTCACTGCCTCTTTCAGGAGGCAGTGCCAAGATCTTCTATATGGGCTTACTGTCAACACCAAAGTCCAGGCATTCACTTCTCCAATGGCCTTTCTTTTTGCAGTAGGCACATTGGTCTCTTTCTAGCTTCAATCGACTTGGGTGAGGGAGTCGCTGATTTTCTCCTGTCCCTGACTCTAAATTAGTTCCTTGTACTGCTTCCAATGCTGCCACAATGATTTTGGCTTGTCTGCCTGAGGTTTTCTCTGCCTCAGCCATTTTGTGCCTTTGCTTTTCAACATCTCTGTTATCATAAGCTTTTGGGGCAATTTCTAGCAGCTGGGAAATACTCATCCCAGCAAATCCTTCTAGCTTCTGTAATTTCTTCCTGATGTCTGGGGCTGACTGAGAGACAAAGGCTAAGTTCAGTGCCCTGGCATTTTCTGGAGCCAAGGGGTGTAGATTTGGAAGGACTCTCTGAGTCGCTCCAAATATGCCCTGGGTGACTCCTCTAGGCCCTGGACCACCTCAGTTGTTTTTGATAAATTTATAAGTTTTCAGGCTGCTGCCCATAGGCCAAATAAGAGACCGGTAAAAAGCTTCTAGAGCAGCTGTTCTCAACCTGTGGGTCGCGACCCGCAGGAACTGTATTAAAAGGCTGCGGCATTAGGAAGGTGGTTCTAGGGCCTGAGATCCTGCTGAGGTATTGGGGTCCCAATCTGGCTGTTCCGCTGGAAAAACTATTAGACCTCCTTTTGCCTCCCCTCCTCCCCAGCATCACCAAAACTGGCCAAGAAGTCTTTTCCAGCTTTGGTTCGAACCCTGTTCTGCTCCTCAGAGGTAAGGAATGTCAAAAGAAGTTGTTGAAAATCATCCCAAGTGGGATGATGAGTCCAGAAATTAGACTCAATCAAGGAAATAAGAGAATGGGGTTCCTTTGAATAGGGTGGGTTCTGGGTTTTCCAATTGTACAAGGTAGGGAGTTTGAAAAAGGGACATAGACAAGAAAGGGGCAGGTGCCTTTTCCTGCTCCCTCCTCAGGAGATGCCTTGAGAAGGGGGAGGATCTGGGCCTAGACTAAGGGTTCATAGGAGACTGGAGGTGAGATGCTGAGGTGAGAGCTGAGGAGCGGGCGGCTCCAGCTGGGGTGCTGAGAGAGCTTCTCCCGTCAAGACTTTGGAAGAGGATAGCCTAGCTACGTTGTAAGGAGGCAGCAAATCCTCTTCCCCTGATGAGGCAAGGACTCGTGGGGTCTGCTGACCTTTTCAGGTTTGAGGACAGGTGAGGAGGATTGCAGAATAAGATTCCATGGCATATGCTTGCAGCCAGGGAGGGGGATTATAGACCAAAATCAACCATTGGTCTATATAGGAGAATTGGTCTGGGTGACCGGGTGTTCCCCTGAGGTGTACTGCGGTCACCAAGGGTGGGTCTAGTTGAGCCCAAGTCTGTTGACAGCCATCCTAATTTAAATCTCAGCCACTCAACTTCACAGTGAACTTGGAATCCGTTCTTGGAGAACTGGATTCTATAGTCATCCGAGAAGCCAGCTGTAAAATTCTTTAGCATACACTGTAAAGGTGTTAAAAGACTTACTTTGTTGAATTCCCATGATTTGACAGACAAACAAAAATAGACATGTCACCAGGACAAACAAAATGACTCACAAAACACACAATTCCCCCAAAATAATGATTATTATAAACAAACATATATTCAGGTCTAAAGTGAGCATCTGAGGCTGAGGCTCCCTTTCAGTGTCCTGGTGTTTCTAGGGACAGGTGGTACTACTGACACATCTCTGAGAGCCCCAGACAGGCCCGGCTCCCCTGAGGCTCCTGCCTTAACAGAGTGAGCCAGGTTCCCTGAGGCTCTTGTCTTACAGGTTTACGGGCCTGTCCTCAGGGCCAACCCCTGAGGCTCCCTTCTCATCTGTGCCTCCCAAGCTTTCCTGAGACCAAAGACTGGTGTCCCGATGACACTAACACCTTAGTTTCTCTTACAGGCCAGGGCTAACCCCTGAGGCTCCTGTCCAGTGGCCTACCCTTGGAGGTTCCTAAGGGCCTTTCTGAACAAAAACAATTTCAAACAAACACCACAGACTCTTACCTCTTGAGAGTAACCTGGAGGACCTAAATTTGGGTGAGGAATTGGCAGGAGTCCCTCTGAAGCCCTCAGGAGTTCAGGGAATTACGGTGCCCTGGAATGTCTCAAGGGGCACCTCCTCTATAATTCCTGCCCTCTCCACGGGGCCACACAGGGAGGCAAACCCAAAGTGAGTGGAATAGAGAAATGCCAGCACAGAGTCCAAATTAAGCTGGGCTCCTTTATTGACCAGCAGTCAAGAGTGGGCTCAAGCCACAAAGTCCCTTGACAACCAAAGGCAGGGGTACAAACTTTTCATAAGGTGCTTTCAGTAGGGGAGGAGGAGTCCTTAACACAAGCTGAGTTTCATAAAAGCCAACAACACCTGCAAGGTTAGAGGTAAGGGGAATACTTACCAGGGAGAGCTGTGGTTTCACAGGATGTTACAGTTTTGCTAAACTCTGCAGCTTTCAGCTGAGCTTAAAGGGGGAGTGTCGAAAGCCCTTAGCAAAGTCATTAACAAAATGGAGTAAGTCTGGCTCTATGTACTAAATGGAGTTAGGGCATTACAGCAATATTTAGTCAAGTAAACTCATATCCGATGACCCAGAAATTCTAAGGCCCAAGAAATTCTCAAAGTGGTCCATAAAGGAATTGTATGAAGATGTTTCATTTCAGCATTTCTTCTGGTGGTGTCCATTCCCTGTTAGAGTAGGTAGGGTAAAATATGGTTACTGCCCTGACATGAATGTTTATATAGTAACAGACTATCATAAAAACATTGTGGTGAGTGAAAAAGACAGAATAAGAGACATATTTATGTAGATAAAAAAATATATGCATGTAAAATGTATGACTTTGTAAGAACATATTCACATGTAAAGATAAAACTATGAACTTTGAATGAGTGTCTACAGTGGATGGAGAATGGAAGTAGGATATGAGGTTGAAAACACATCAATACTAGTTGGGAGGCTGAGGCAAGAGGATCTCTTGAGCCCAAGAGTTTGAGGTTATTGTGAGCTATGACCCCACGGTACTCCACGCAGGGATGATAAAGTAAGAATCTGTCTCAAAAAGAAAATGTCAAATGTCAAATACTTGTGTTTATTTTCTGTTACTACCTTCCTGCAATTACTCCCATTAAATCAGAACTGGTAATAATCCCCACGAAGACAGAATGAATTTCAATGCAGGATCTGTATAGGGGAGCAAAAAAGGGAAAGGAAAGTTAAAGCCTCTAATTATAGACTTTGGGATATAAAGAAGAACATAAATCTTGTCTAAAGGAATTCAAATAGAGAGGCTGTAGATTCTATGGCAGTGGGGAAAAACGGTTCTCATCCCCAGTTTCACTTTTGAGAAACTCCAGCAAATACCCAGATGATTTAATCCTACTCAGAGTACCAAGTCCTTATCTTTAAAAACTCTTACCACTAGTCTGTTACCTACCCCTATACCCTTTAATTTTCACAAGTCTTAACACAAAAGGATAGCTTATGAGATTAATCAGTAGAAAGGCTCAAACTCAAGACTAGATAATAGTGATGAGTTATTTCCTTATAGGAAACCATAGGTGTCTGCCACTTTTCTTGGGAAAGTAAGTGGCCCTAGCAGGTACAATTCGCATGTTTCTTTGGCTTTGCTTGTGCATCTACTCTAATCAACAGAATTTCTCAACTCAGAACTAGTGTCATTTTTAATTCTCCCTTCTCTTATAACATTTAATCCTTCAGCAAGTCATTTCGCCTTCTAATAAAAACCATCTATATCTCTCCATCTACTAACAATGCACTCTACTAGGTCACCATTATCTCTTCCTTGGATATCCTAATTGCCTTTTTTTTTTGTAGAGACAGAGTCTCACTTTATCACCCTCAGTAGAGTGCCGTGGAGTCACACAGCTCACAGCAAGCTCCAACTCCTGGGCTTAGGCGATTCTTTTGCCTCAGCCTACCGAGTAGCTGGGACAACAGGCACTCGCCACAACGCCGGGCTATTTTGTTGTTGCTGTTGCAGTTTGGTTGGGGCTGGGTTCGAAGTATTTGGGGCTGGTGTCCCCTCAGTATTTGGGGCTGGTGTCCTACCCACTGAGCCACTGGAGCCGCCCATAATTGCCTTCTTTTTAAAAAAATTTCTTCACACTTTTAAAATCTTCCTCCTTCCAATCTCTCTCTCTCTCTCTTTTTTTTTTTTTTTTTTTGAGAAAGAGTCTCACTATGTCCCCCAGGTAGAGTGCTGTATTATCACAGCTCACAGCAACCTCAAACTCTTGGGCTTAAGAGATTCTCCTGCCTCAGGCTCCAAAGTAGCTAGGACTACAGGTGCCGACCACAACGCCCAGCTATTTTTTTGTTGTAGTTGTCATTGTTGTTAGGCAGGCCTGGGCTGGGTTCTAACCCACCAGCTACAGGCGCCAAGCCCCTCCTTTTTTGTATGATTTTATATGATGATTTCATCTCAATCTCAATCTCAGAGTGTGACAGAAACGTGCCCCTTTACTATCAAGGTGCCAAGCTGTCTTGAGCACCCACATATGACTGTGTGTGACATACAGTCACAATCACAGACACAGTCACAGTCTCTTCACTGTGTCACGCACAGTGCTGAAGTGACACACCCCATTGAACACAAAGTCGCCCTCAGTAACACGTACTCTCCTCCCTCCATGGCCCACACAGTGCTGCACACAGTCACAATGCCCGCGGGGACACAGTCGCAGCCACACAGTCACAAAGCTCCGTGTATCTGTACACAGAGGAACACATGGTCACACACAATCATAATCACACATCCACCACACATACCATCACAGCGAATCCGCACGCACACACACAGCAGGCCACTCGGTCATATCAACAACTTAGCACAAGGACTCACAGGACAGCTACATAATACTCCCACATCCGCACACACGGTCACAATCTCACACACACACAACGCCAGGACATACAACCACACAGTCACACACAATTACACAAACGCCTTTCCTCAAGACGTTACACCTCCACAGATTTAATTCTCAGTCTCGATCCCCGCCCGGGTCCTAGACTCTTCATCTTGGCCTCCCGCGAAACCTGACAGTATGCGATCGCCGAACCGAACCGAACCGAACCGTTTGGAGACCGGCACCTAAGTCCAGCCCTGCGCTGCACTGAGCCGTTAGCCTCGCCGGGGAGGAGCCAAAGGCGCCCTCTGGGAAATGTAGTTCAGAGCCGGACCTGCGACGGACAAGATGGCGTCCGGCCTGCGTGCGGCCAAAGGTATTATTACCCTGGATCCCCCGAACTGCACCTGGGAGTCTTCTGGGGCTCTTGGCCTGGCGTTGCTCGGTGGTTCCTAGATGAAGTCAGCCCAGCTGTGCTTGTGCTGAGCATACTACACCCTTTGACACACCACTGCCGTCTCCTAGAGGCAGAGTAAACACTGGTAGAATGTTAATTGAGTCCCGAGACTCGGCCTGCTAACGCTCCCAACCCCACCAGGAGACAGTCCCACAAGTTCTGGCGGAGGAAAGAAGGTTCGTGCGAAAAGCTGACTCGAACCCCGAACCACCTGGGAAGTGCAGTCCACCGTCAAGAGTGGAGGGGAGTGGGATGTAGGACTGACTAGGATCGGTGGTTTCCGTCCAGTTCTGAGCCCGGACCCGACGGGACTCGGGAGATGTCTGGAGTGTCGCGGACAGGAGTGCGCAGACGCAGACTCTCCGGCTCGCCATGCTTGTCTTTGTCTGCCGGTGAGTTTGGTTCTGCGGTGTGGGACTTGAGTTTGTGGGCCCCGAGCCATGCCAGGGAGGCCGTAAGAGAGGATTCCCAGTGCTTGCCCTGAGGCTGGGGAGGCTGAAAGGGAGAAATCGCCTCTTGTGCAATGTTTAGAGCTGTGTGGCTTGGGGCAAGGGTACAGTAGGAAACTGGGGTGGGCTCGCGGTGGGTCGCCGAGGGTGTGAGGGGTGTTTGGGATTGTAGAATTGGCGAGGAACTGGTTCTAAATTTGTGAGGACAGGTGGATGGCTTTGTGAGGAGTAACCTCTAAGCCTCACTGTCTTCATTTCTAAAATAGTGATTGTAAGAGGTGTGTTTTTCTGGAAAATGAGAAAGGGAAAGGCTAAGGAATTGAGCGGATTAAAAGTGATTTTTATATAAAAGCAAACCCATTGTGGAGTAGAAGACAAAAATCAGCATTCTTTTTTTGGGGAGGGGGGTTCCAAAAAATTTGTTACCGGGTATCTATACTTTCCCAGTAGCTATTGACTTTTCTTAGTATTTTGGAGAAACTTTGGTGAGGCTGTTTTGAGAAGCCCTGAACTAAGAAAAACAGCTTTAAAGGTAGATTCTAGTACTGCAGAAAGCACAGAATTGAAAAGCTAATTGTCCTGCCTTTGGTACAGAGAAATCAAGAAACTCTTAGTTCATCAAGGACCACAGCAGCCTTACTACTAATTTGACCATGCTTTTCCCCAGCCCCGATGGACTTTGTTAAATAAATGTAATAAAACAAAATTTCTTCTGTCTACAAAGAGGCATCTTCTAAGTATTGTGTTACACTTATTCTTAACATATGTTTCAGTAAAATGAAAAATTAAAAAACTAGGGTACTATATATAATAAGTATATGATTTTGATACATACAAAAAGTCTGTAAAAAGTTTTCAAAAAGACAGGATTTATGTTTCTGCTTGTTCCTTAGCTATTGATGTTTCTAAGTTTCTGGCCTTGATCGGTTTTCACCTGTAAATACTTTATTGGCAATAACATTGCACTGCCATGGCTTCATCTGACACATGGCTATTTCTATCAGAAGCTTGCCTTGAGTGCTTAATCGTATATGCAACTACCATGTAGAGATTATATAGGAACTTCACCCTCTTTATGTCCAAAATGTCATACCCATAGCTTCTTCCTAAGGTCTGCCTCCATCCATTCACCCTTCTGTGTAACCTGTTTCAGCAATTCATAGCACTGTCTAGCCAGGTTCTAAGGCTCATAAGACAAGAGCTTCTGAGTAAGTTTGACCCTTTCATTCATCATACTCCATTACAAATTGAAAACTAAGTTTTCTTCATTATGCACAATAATATATATGTTTGTTGAATCAATAAATGAGCGATCAGCCCTCTGTATCTGTAGGTTTTGCATCCATGAATTCAACACCTGTGGACCAAAATTATTGTTAGGCCTATAGTGCTTGCATACGTATTGAACATGTACAGATTTTTTTTTTCTTGTCACTGTTCCCTAAATAATATGCTATATCAACTATTTACATGACATTTACATTGTATTAGGTATTATAAGTGGAAAGAGGTGATTTAAAGGATACCAAAGGATGTGCATAGGTTATATGCATTACTATGCTATTATATATATGGGACTTGAGTACCTTTGGATTTTGGTATCTGTGGGGGTCGTGGAACTGATCCCTTGTGGATACCAAAGGAAGACTATAATTGTAGGACATATTAATTTCCCCTAGAGTAACCTAACCTAGTAATAGTCCTCTAAAATTTTTAAGAGTTCTGACTTATAAATAACTATCAGAATAATTTCCTATATATTTTGTCCATATCACTAAAGATTGATTACTTTACATTCATAAGAAAAATGTCATAGGGAAAATGGTATTAAAAAATGTGACTTTAGGGCAGTGCCTGTAGCTCAGTGGGTAGGGCACCAGCCACATACAATGAGGCTGGTGGGTTTGAACCTGGCCCAGGCCAGCTAAACAACAATGACAACTGTAACAACAAAAAAAATCGCTGGGTATTGTATAGGTGCCTGTAGTCCCAGTTGCTAGGGGGGCTGAGGCAAGGGAGTCACTTGAGCCCAAGAATTTGAGGTTGCTGTGAGCTGTGATGGCACAGCGTTCTACCAGTCTTACAACATGGTAAGACTATGTCAAAAAATAAAATAAAATTTTGACTTCATTCATGAGCAAGGCCACAAGTGACACCTGCTCAAAGGTGTCAAAGGAACCAGATTCTGGAGAACTCTGGCAACTTAGTGTCACGGTTTCTCTGTGTAACCTGTTCTGAAAGTGAGGTACCTTCTGTTTCCCATTTCTGAAATGTGTGGAGCTTGTAAATGGCATTATGGTTTGGGCTAAAATGCTAAGTATGGATATTCTTTTTCTGTTTGCTCATGTGTATGCATAAGCCAAAGGGTCATCACTGCTTGTTTTTCACAGGCCAGCTTCCTTGTGCATCCCCAGGAGCTGCACTTTTGTTACCCTTCAATACCTCATAGAGTCCTAAGGGCTTAGCCTGAATTCTGGGATGCTGCTTTGCCCCCCAACCATAATGTCCAAGTCCTGGATCACTTTCCCATTTGCAAGCTTAAAATCACCAATTCAAACAAGAAGAGCAATGGATGTTTGAGGAAGAAATGTAAAAGAAAGTTTTCTCAAGGTGAGTAAGCAAGAACCTGGCAGGTATGAATAGGATAAAAGCTAATTACACTTACTGTGAGTTTGCAACCTCTGCAGTTTTTTTGAGATTTTCTTACTAGACTTTGTCTTTTGGAGTGATAATGCTGGGAATTTTTTTAGACACCTAAATGACATTTCTAGCTATTCTTCCCAAATCTATATTTTCCTTTTCTCAGATTCTAGAGGACGGGTTGTTCTTCTCACCTCTATTCTGGATGCCAGTCTTTCTACCTCATTTTTAGACTCAGTTTTATGATATTTACAGTCTTACTTTCATGTGTGTTCTCGCCTTTGACATTGTCCTTTTTTTTTTTTTTTTTTTACTTCTTCCTGTATGCCTAGATTCATTTCCTTAAGCATTAAGGCCTTCACAGATGTTACCTTTCAAAAAACTGGCATGTAAATTATTTTTAAAATATAGTCTTCCTATGTGCAATTATTATGTATCAATTTAAAAAATTTATAGCATATAGATCGATTCTTTTCTTTAAAATTTAACTTCATAGCCAGGTGTTGTGGCAGGCGCCATAGTCCCAGCTACTCAGGAGGCTGAGGCAAGAGAATAACCTAAGCCCAGGAGTCGGAGGTTGCTGTGAGCTGTGTGTTGTCACAGCACTCTACCGAGGGCAATAAAGTGAGACTCTGTCTCTAAAAAAAATAATAATAATAAATAAATAAAATAAAATTTAACTTTCTATTATTTCTCTCTTCTTACATTGTTATATATCTCAGAGTTGAATTTTACCCTCTTGGTCTTATTTCCTATTACCTTCAGGATGATAGTTTATTTCTTTTCTTTCTTTCTTTCTTTTTTTTCCCAATTTTTGGCTGGGGCCAGGTTTGAACCCACCATCTCTGGTATATGAGGCTGGTGCCCTACTCCTTTGAACCACAGGTGCCGCCCAGTTTGATGGGTGCCACCCTGCTTTTTAACAATATTCTAGACTTGGGAATTTGTATTTTCTGCTAGTTCACTTCCCCTATTACTTTTAAGAAGAAATAATACTATTATTCTTAAATTTAATGTATGTACTTGATGGAAAATTAAAACAATAGGGTATGTCTCCTCATTCCTGGCCATCAGTTTTCTATTTCGCATTCCAAAAGCAACCACTATTAAGTGTCTTCTGTGTGCTTCTGAATGTTTTTATGAGTATACAAAAAGGCTTTCAGATAGAGCAGGGATGTGATTTGATTGAGACATGATTATTGTGGCCACTGTTCTGAGAATTGTGAAGAGGTAAAAGTGAACATAGCAAGACCCTGAGGAGTCTAGGCAAGACATGATTGGCTTAGACCGTGGTGGTCCCAGTGAGGATTGTGAGTGAGCTAGATTCTGGGACTATTTTGACTATAAAGCCAATAGGATATGAAGATATAATGGGTGTGTATCTGAGAGAAATAGAAGTGTTGCTTAAGCAACTGGGAGAATGAGGTTAATACTTAAAGAGATGAGAAGAATTGAGAGGAGCCAGTTCAGAAGCTAGAGGGTTTGGATTGGGCCAATTAATTAGATGCCTATTAGACATCAAGTAGAGATGTTGAGTAGCCAGTAGACTATGTGAATCAGTTATTGAAGAGAGGGGTCCAAGCCAGTGATGAACATTTGTTGGACATCTCAGTTACAAAGTAGGTAAAGCAGTGAGACAGGACTAAAAAATATACTAATCGTGGTAAAGCTAAGCGATACAATAAACCTCCAAATGTACTGGTTTAATGTACTAGGTATATTTTGAGGTTTGTTAAACCTCTTGGTCACATAACAGTCACGTGGTGAGTCCAGATTTGCATGGTTACTTTGGTCTTCATCCTTTAAGGATCCATATTCCTCCCAACTTGTCTATTATCTGGTTGTGGTTGGTGCTGGATCTACAATACTTCCTGGTTCCAGCCAGATGGAAGAGGGAGAAATTGATACTCTAGGACAAGCAGTTAGCAAACTTTACTATAAAGGGCCAGCTAGTAAATATTGAGTTGTCATAGGTTATAAGATCTCTGTTACACCTACTTAACTCAGGCATTGTAGTGTGAAAGTGTCATAGACCAAAAAATGAATGGACAAGAAAATGAATGAACATGGCATTGTTCCATTTAAACTCACAAAATAAGGCTGGGTGCCGTGGCTAACGCTTGTAATCCAAGCCCTCTGGGAAGTGGAGGCAGTTGGATTGCTTGAGCTCAGGAGTTCAAGACCAGCCTGAGCAAGACAGAGACCCCATCTCTGAAAATAGCCAGGCATTGTGGCATGCACCTATAGTCCCAGGAACTTGAGAAGCTGAGGCAAGAGAATCACTTGAGCCCAAGAGTTTGAGGTTGCTGTGAGCTATGCTGCAATGGCACTTTACTCCAGGGCAACTGAGTAAGACTCTGTCTCAAAAAAAAAAAAAAAAAAAATTCACTTGCCATTAGAGTATTTTGATTTGAAAATGTTTTTTAAACCATGAGGTAAATACAGTTGGAAGACCATTTTACCTGAATACTTGATATTCAGATAACTTTGTCCAATTCAGATGACTTTGTCCAATATTGTCATTTACAATATGAAAAATTCAATTATGATAAGTACATAAAGGTGGTTGATGTAATACCTATAAAAATATGAGGGGATTTAATTATAAAGGAGATATAATTCTTTATTTTCTTTTGGCTTGTTCAGATAATAGTAGCTTAAATCTCATATTCTGCATGATATTTTCTCAAGTTTAACGAATTCAAAAAGTAATTGAAAAATTTAAACTAAATAGTGATACTATTACTATTGAAAATTTATTAAATTTCACCTGTTAAACTGTCTATGCCTTTAGCTTAAGAATAGTGAAATACCTTAACAATTGTCTTTGGCTTTTTTCTATGTTTATTTATTTTTTTTGAGACAGAGTCTCACTATTTCACCCTCAATAGAGTGCTATGGCATCACAGCTCACAGCACCCTCAAACTCTAGGGCTTAAGTGATTCTCCTGCATCAGCCTCTCAAGTAGCTGGGACTACAGGCATCTGCCATGATGCCCTATTTTTTGTTGTTGCTGTTGTAGTTGCCATTGTTGTTTACTAGGCCCAGGCTGGGTTCAAACCCCCAGCCCTGGTGTATGTGGCTGGTGCCCTAACCATTGAGGTACGGGCGCCAAGCCTCTATGTTTATTTTTGTTTTCCTGTTTCAGTTTTCTGTCTTTTCTAGAATCAGTTTTCATAGGTTACACTTACTAAGTTTTCATATTTATTTGCATGGGTTGAGCAAAATATTCGCTACAATCATTTTCTATCTATAGTTAATTTCAAATAATCTTTGTCTGGATGATAACTTCCCATTTCCATTGGGGAGGTTGGGGACATCAGATGCTACTTTTATAATAAATTTATAAGTCCCACCTTCTTCTTTCGCCTGTTCTCTAGAGTTATAGACTCTCTCTGAAAACATCTGTGTTGGCTGTGCTTGGTGGTTCATGCCTGTAATCCCAGCACTCTGTGAGGCAGAAGCAAGTGACTCCCTTTAGCTCAGGATTTCAAGACCAGCCTGAGCAAGGGTGAGACCCTGTCTCTAAAAACAAAACAAACAAAACCAGCCTAAGCAAGATTGAGACCCTATCTCTACTAAAAATAGAAAAATTAACCAGGCGTTGCAGTGGGTACATGTAGTTCCAGCTACTTGGGAGGCTAAGGCAGGAGGATCCCTTGAACCCTGGAGTTTGAGGTTGTTGTGAGCTGAGCTGATGCCATGGCACTCTAGCCTGGGCAATAGAATGTCTCAAAAAAAAAAATCCACATCACACATTACCTTGTTTCTAGCTGTCATCCTTATCTTCTTGCTTTTTATTTAAGCTGTTCTGTTCTATTCATTGACAGTCCTCTGTTTGTTTTCCTTCCATATTTCCTAATACTTTTCGTCCACTGGTATCTCTTTCAGGGTTTTTGTTTTTTGTTTTGAGGCAGTCTCACTCTGCACGGCGAGTAGAGAGTCATGGCCTCATCATAGCTCACAGCAACCTCACACTCTGAGGCTCAGATTATCCTCGTGCCTCAGCCTCCTGAGAACCTAGGACTACAAAGCATCTGCCAGAATGTGCAGTTAGTTTTTTCTGTTTTTTTAGTACAGATGGGGTCTCGTGCTTGCTCAGGCTGGTCTCAAACTCCTGAGCTCAAATAATCCACCAACCTCTGCCTCCCCGAGTCTAGGATTACAGGAACCTTTTAGTTTTATGAGTATGTGCCTCTTTTCATCCTTTTACTGTCATTTTAATGGAGGTTGAAGAAGACATAGGAATAAATAAATACTTTGTTCAAATGTTTCTGTTCATTTTATTTTTGTCTCATCCTAAGCCCTTTAAATCTTATGTGTTTGTCCTTTCATGCTGTTTGTTGCCTATTCCTGATGTTTTCTCTTACTTTACTGATTGATGAAGTGTTCAAAGTTTGTAAGCAGTGAAAAGGTAGCTCACAGCTGTAATCCCAGCATTTTGTAAAGTCGAAGTGGGAGGGTCACTTGAGGCGAGGAGTTTTAGACCAGCCTGAGCAATGCAGTAAGATCTTCTTTACCAAAAAAAATTTTTAAATTAAGCAGGATTAGTGGCATGCTTCTGTAGTCACAGCTACTTGGGAGGCTGACATGGGGATTAAGGATGATTGCTTGAGCCTGGGATGTAAGATTTCAACCAACTATGGTTGTGTCACTGCTCTCCGGGCTAGGTGGCAGGGCAAGACCTTCTCCTAAGGAAAACAAACAAACAGTTAAAGTTACATGTACCGATTACTGATGAATGTTAATTGTATTTAAACTTTAGGGTTTTTAGTCCCACACTCCCCCCCCCCGTTTTTTTTTTTTTTGTTGTTGTTTGGGGGCCCTACATGTCTCCCGGGTGATATTGCTGGGGGGCTAGTG
>CAUYPK010151546.1:0-23271 GCA_963574355.1 Loris lydekkerianus
GGGGCTTTGGTGTGTGCCACACCTTTTGGGTGCAAGACACGACTGTAAGAGGGACTTTACCTAAAAAATGCAATCAGTGTAACCTGGTTTATTGTACCCTCAATGAATCCCCAACAATAAAAAATAAAGAAAAAAAAAAAATTAAAGCAAAATAGTTACATTTAGATACTAAAAATGCATATAATATAGATATGGGCAGAATTAGGCCTTTCACTACAGATGGGAAGGTCAGAAAGAAGAGAAGAATAGATTGAGTTAAACATGTATCTAGTGAAGGCATAGAAGAGCTTCTCTGTTCTAAGGACTTGACTAGGCCAGTACCAAAGGCTCTCATTATGAAAAAGGACAAATGCAATTATTATTGCCAGATGCTTTTGAACAACTAACTAATCTTCTAATTCTTATTGCTCTTACTATGTGCTTATCAAATAACTATCAATGTAATATTGGACTTCCCTATAGATGGTTCTATAAGAAAAAGAACATCTGGCCAGTCTTCTTGAATATTGCTCATTCTTAATTAATTAGCTGGCATAAGATTCCTGTGAATGAATTTTTCTTGTATCACTCATCCCTAAGAGACTAACATACTCTCTATATTCCAACTGAAGTATGCTCTGCCTGCTGTCCTCAATTACAATAAAATACAGTAATGCTACCTCTGGGTAGCCTGTCAGGCAACCTCCGTAAAAAGTCCATATACCGTATATACTCAAGTATAAGCCAAGTTTTTTCGGCACAAAATTTGTGCCTAAAAACCCAAACTCGGCACAAATTTTGTGCCGAAAAAACTCGGCTTATACTCGAGTATATGCGGTAACTGTATTTCTAGTAATGTTCTCTGCCCTAAGTAGCAGACATGCATTAACCCAATGGCTTAACTCTGATGACCTCCAACCTCATTCATTCCTGATTTTGGCTGGTAATGTGAGTGGCAATCCTCCTTACAACATAAAGACTTCAAGCCAAGACTGAAATGTCCCCCCTCCCATCCTTCTTTGTTTATGTTGAGAATTTTTCTGAAGATTGGGTTCAATCCCTGAAGACAAATAGACCCTTCATCTTAAGTGACAAACTCTCTTAGTAATGTCATAGTTTAAAAACAGAGAGGGGGAGGGGATTGTGAAAGAGAATCTCAAAATATTTACAGATAATATTATTACCGTATCTTTTCATGACCTGTGTTCTCTTGTTTAAATAAAGGAAATGAGGGAAGGTAGAGGCAGATGGCCAAATAGAACCAACCCTCCAGGGATCATCACCCCTCATAGGAACACTGAATTCAACAACTATCCTTGCAAGGAAACACCTTCATAAGACAAAAAATTCAGTTCAGTGATCACAGTACCTGGTTGTGACATAAGAAGAAAAAAAGAGGTATTGAAGAGGGTAGAAAGACAGTCTTGCTATTATCTTCACTATCCCTCCCCCAAGTCAGACTGCACAACACAGAATCTATGATCTTGGGAGACAGAGAGCAAAATCAGTGTGGGACTTTCCATTGAAATTCAGCACTGGCCTGTCACAGGGCAGAATTATTCCAGCACCCACAGAGGGAGCATTTAGATCATTCCAGGCCAGAGAGAAAGTATATGCCATCACAGGAGGAATCTGAATTCTGGACAACTTCACCACCATCGGAGTGGCATGGAGCCCTGAATAAATTCAAGTGGCAGTTAGACCACAAGGACTGCACCCCCTCAGCAAGTGTTGGTGCTGCACTGGTCTCAGAGACAGTGGACTTGGGGTGCATCCCAGTGTGCTACCAGTTGCAATGGCCATAGAGTTTGCCCCTCCCCCTAATAAGGTAATGTAGCACCAAGAGAAACTCCTTTCCCTTGGAGTAAGAAGAGGGAAGAGTACAGAGGATGTTATTTTACACCTTGGCAAAATAATGCACCAAGTAGATTACCAAAGCCCCCAGTTCCAGACCTTTACTTCTGGATGCCACTTTTCAACTCACCCTGAGTCAAAGAGAATTCACTTCCATGATACGACAGATTCAGTTCTGGCAGGATTCACCACCTGCTGACTACAAGTGGCCTTGGACCTTGAATTAATGAGAGCCAGCCAGCCAGTATTAGCTAAAGGCCTTGGCCCAGCTTCAGTACTATGCTGGTTTGGAAGGCCTTGAGCCTCAGGTATAACCCAGAGAGGTGGGTTGCAATGCAGAGCCATTGGTGGTGGCCATGGGTCACCCCTCCCCCCAGCTCCAGGCAACGCAGTGTGGAGAGAACCTCCTTCTGATTGGGGGAAAGAGATGGCAGAGAATAGCAGACAGTGCCTGGTAACATAAGGAATTCTTGTTTATCTTCTCCATGTCCACCAAGGCTGTGTACCCAGGAATTTGCAAGAGTTGGAGCATTCCTGGCCTCAGAGAAGCCTCTAGAGTTGAAATGGCAATCACAACTACAGGCTTAGGACAAGACCCAATCTCCTTTGACTTCTTGGAAAGTCCTTGTAAAAAGGTTGAATATATACAAGCCCAGACCATAAAGATTGAAATGAAAGTATAAATCTTCAGTGCCCAGATATTAACAAATTTCCACAAGCATTAAGAACTTTCAAAAAAATGTGACCCCACCAAACAAATTAAATACAACACCCGTGACCAATCCTGGAATGATGGAGACAGCTGACTCTTCAGAAAGGGAATTCAAAATACGTATTTGAGGAAACTCAACTCAGAGAAGAAATTCACAATTCTATCTGAGAACTTTAATAAAGGAACTGAAATAATTTAAAAAGTCAAGCAAAAATTCTGGAGCCAAAAATTCAAGTGACACACCAAAATATATGAAAGTCTCTCAACAGAATTGATCAAGCAGAAGAAAGTAATAGTGAGCTCTAAGTCAGGCTATATGAAAATAACAGAGGTGAAGGTAGGATGATTAAGAAGATAAACCTATTAAAAATAAAAACTACAACAATTGTACAAGATGAGCAATATAAAAAGATATAAATAAGCTTGGGCATCATGGCTCATGCCCCTAACACTTTGGGAGGCTGAAGCAGGAGGATCACTTGAACTCAGAAGTTCAAGACCAGCCTGAGAAAGAGTAAGAGTCCATCTCTATTACAGAAAAATTAGTCAGACATTCTAGTGGACTCCTGAGCAAGAACAAGACTCTATCTCAAACAAAAACAAACAAACAAACAAACAAACAAACAAAATTAGCTGGGTGTTGTGGTAGGTACTGTAGTCCCAGCTACTCAGGAAGCTGAGGAAAGAGGATTGCTTGAACCCAAGAGTCTGAAGTTACTGTGACCTGTGCCATTGCACTGTACCCAGGGGGAAAGAATGAGATTCTATCTCAAAAAAAAAAAAAAAAACTCCCCTACACTAACACCCCTAAGACCTCTATCTGCCCTTGTTTCTGCTCTCTCTCCCTCCTTCATCCCCTTCAATCTCCATTCCATTCCCTTGGCTCCTTTAACATACCCCTACAAGGACCTACCTCCTCCCTCTGTCCACCCCTGCCAGATCTTTTTTTCCACTCCAACCTCTTAGTCATTGAACTTTAGCTCCCCTTTCTCTCTAAGGACTCAGAGTCCCACAAAAGCAACTAGTTGGGACTGGAAAGGAAGAAAGGCTAATTAAATATAGATGGAATATTTTATCTACTCTAATGGACTTTGGAGATGTCCAGATAGTTGCTCTCTGTCTCCCTAGTCATTCACATGAAAGGTTGTTCGCAACCTCAATAAGATTACATGTCAGGGCAAAGGAAAATCTTAAAAGTGGTAAAAAGTGTTGCCCTCATATTGAATATCTACTCAACCTCAGTATGTCCCATTTCCCAGAAATATAATTCAGATATAAATATAAAATGTATATAAGGCAGTGAGCTTTTATTACCATTTTACTGACTTATGGCTAAAATTTTAGAATAAAAGTTATAAGGCCTGTGTGTGTGTGTGAGATATTTTTCTATGTTTGGTTGGTATTACCAAATTAACTTATAAAAGACTAAAAAAGCATTCCATTCAAATTTATTTCAAGATGAATGAGCATTTACATAAATGAACTATTCCTAAAACATCAAGAAATATAGAAACTAACCTAATGGGTTTTTTATTCTTTTTTGATGCATAAAAATCTGGGATAATCTTTGATAAATAAAACTAGTTTAAAAATTTTTGGTAAATAAAAACAGACATTACATTTTTCTACCTAGATGTAGTAGTCAAACAAGCTTATCTTACATTTATTTACTAGATATTTACTATTATAAAACTAAAAATTTAACTGAAGAATAAAGTGTATAATTAAAAAAATTACTTTCTGTTTCTTTGAGTCTAACTATTTTTAGGTTCCACATAAAAGTGAGATTATGCAGAATTTGTCTTTCTCTCTCTGGCCTATTTCACTAAGCATAATGCCCACTGGTTTCATCTATGTCATTGCAAATGAGAGGACTTCCTTCTTTTTTAAGGCTGAATAACATTTCACAATATGTATACTTTGTAATGTTTTCTTGTGAAATAATGCTAAAATGAAAACTGAGATGCCAGAATTTCTTCTTCAGTAGGTTCTTGGTATTGGGGATTTGAAAACAAATCTACAGACCACAAATCAGTGGTAAGACAGGATTTATTTTACAGAAAAGAATACAGAGAAAGCACCATACCTTCTGGCAGAGGGAGAAACTCAAATCAGAAAAAAATCTCCCCTGGATCTTTTGTCTAGGAGTCTAGGAGTGTACAGTGTGTGTATGTATATGTGTGTGTATGTCTCTATGTATATAATCCTAACAAATGAATGGATACAATCCTTTCCATCCAAGGCCTAGGAAACTTACACAAAATTTGACCAACCTGGAAAATGGGGGGTTCCCCCAATCAGCTACAAGTGCAAGGGGAGGGAGACAGAGGGACTGAGGCATGTGGGAGAAACTAAGGCACTCCTTGAGCTGGCAACCTGGAGGTGTCCCCCCCAGAAGTTGTCTGAACCTTTGGGCTACTGGAGACTCATATAGCCCTTGGCCCCATCCTATAACACATTGGTTCCTCCAGCTGCCACACAAACACCCCCAAAGAGAAGACGGCGGGTCCTCCCCTCAGCTTGGGCCAGCACTGGCTGGGGTGCCACTGGCCCTGTATCAATTGGAGTGCAGATAATCTCATTGAGATCCTGATTTCTTTACCCAGTAGTGGGATTGCTGGATCATAATGTAGTTCAATTTTTAAATTTTTGAGGAACCTCCATACTGCTTTCCATAATGACTGTATGAATTTATATTTTCAGCAATAGCACATAAGGGTTTTCTTTTCTTTTTCTTTCTTTCTTTTTTTTTTTTTTTTTTTTTGTTTTTGTGACAGAGTCTTATTTAGTCATCCAAGGTAGAGTGCCATGGCAGCATAGCTCACAGCAACTTCAGCCTCCCAGGTAAGCTGGGACTACAGGCGCAGCCACAATGCCAGTCTATTTTTAGAGACAGGGTCTTGCTCTTACTCAGGCTGGTCTTAAACCTCTGAGCTCAAGCAATCCACCTGCTTTGACCTCCCAGAGTGTTTGGATTACAGGCGTGAGCCACTGCACCCTGCCAAAGTGTTTGGATTACAGGCGTGAGCCACTGCACCCCGCCAAAGGTTTCCTTTTCTCCAGACCTGTTATCTCACTGTGGTTTTGGTTTACATTTCCCTGATAGTTAGCAATGTCGAACACCTTTTCGTAAACCTGCTGTCCATTTGTATGTCTTCTTTTGGGAAATATCTCTTTTTGTCCTTTGATCATTTTTAAATTCAGTTATTCGAAAATCTTTTGTTTTGGTTTTGGGTTATCTACAGAGTTGTATGAACTTCTTATATATTTACATTTTGTTTATTAACCTCTCATCAGATATATGCTGTACAAATATTTTCTTCCATTATATAGATTGACTTTTTCACTCTGCTCATTGTTTCCTTTGCTGTCCAGAAGATTTTTAGTTTGATTTAATCCCATTTTCTTATTTATTTTATTTTGTTGCCTGTGCTTTTGATATTGGATCCAAAAAATAATTGTTCAGAATAATTTCAAGATTTTCCATATGATTTCTTTCAGTAGCATATGGTCTCAAGTCTTACACTTAAGTCTTTAATCTATTTTGAATTAATTTTTTTTATAGTGCATGAGATATAGGTCAAATTTTATTCTTCTGCCTGTGGATATCAGTGTTTCCTGACACAATTTATTAAAGAGACTGTCTTTTCCCTGTTTTGTGTCCTTGGCACCATTGAGATCACGTGCCTGGCTGAGTTCATAGAAACAGAAAATAAAATGTTGTTAACGAGGAATGGAGGTAAGGGGTAAAATGAAAAAATATTGATCAAAGGGTAAAAAGTTTTAGGAAAGCAAGATGAATACATTCTGGAGGTTCCAAAGATACAATTATGACAAATGTGACAATAATTAACAATATTTGATTTTGTACTTGAAATTTTCTAAGAACATAGGTCTTAAATGTGCTTATTTGGAGGAAAGGAAAGAATGAAGAAAAGGAGAGTGCAGCGTCTGTGGCTCAAGGAGTAGGGCACCAGGCCCAATATTGCAGGAGTGGCAGGTTTGAACCTGGCCCTAGCCAAAACTGCAAAAAAAAAAAAAAAAAAAAAGAAGAAGAAGAAGAAAAGGAGAGATAGAAAGAAAGTTATCTAAGGTGATGAATATATTAATTACATTGATATTTGTAGTGATTATTTCACAATGTATATGTATGTTAAATCATCAAATTGTACAACTCAAATATATATAATTTTTGATTTTTAAATGTGCCTCAATGAAAATATTAGCTTTCTTTTGCATCATGTCTCATTTGGTCATTTCCATGAAAATATAATTATTAAAAAGCATTAAAATTAAAGTTAAAGCAAAAGAGTTATACGATTAGCAATCCTATCAGACACATCACAGATTATACCAGGAAGAGAATAAAGACAGATGTTTCTTTCTCTTCGCATTCTACTGTGAATCCTTTAAAGAGATATCAAAGACCATCTTTATTTAGACTTATGAAAAGTTGATGATGTTTCAGCTACTATAATTTTCCACTTAATTCTACCTTATCTGCATGGCTTTGAAAGAATCAACTGCTGACTTTTTGAGACTAAATTAAAAGAATAGTAGTTATTAACTTATCTTAAATATATTCAAATATCCTAAATAATGAAAAAAAGAAACTATTTCTAAAAGGATAAGGGTGAGACATTTAGAAGAACATTGTGTCATATGTCCAAAAGACCTTAGTCTACTCCAATTTCTGACATTAACTCTGCTTCTTGCATAAAATTACCTAAAACTCCTGAAAAATTAATGGTTACTCGACTTATTCAGTAAACCACGAAGTATTAGAATTTAGAAATTATGTGATTTTTATATGTGCAAATATATGTGTATATATGTATGTATGTATAAAAAGTATGTGTTCATATATGTTATATATTAATAGTAGTGTGCATTATATACATGTATATGTGTATGTGTTATACATATAATTTTATATATACACTTGGCCATCAAAAAGCTTTTGAATTTTCTAAATCATTTCTCTGAAATCACAGGCTCCCTCCTTGGAAAACCCAGGACTTCACTCTAAGGACTTTGTATCTCAGTCGAAATGTTTATGTGTCCATCCATCCATCTACCCATTTATTCATTTGGTATCCCCCAAATTCCAAGGTAGTAGATAATGACAGGGTAAAGGTTTTATACCTGGTTGGAGAGGAAATAAAAAATCATTTCAGTTCCACTTTGTTGTTATTTGCTTGTTTCTTATTTTAAGTCCCAATTTTCATTTTATGAAAAGGATATCAGACAATGACTCCCTAGGGAAAGAAGCATGAATCCTTTTTGTATCTCCAGGGATTCGTGGGGTACTCAGTAAGTATTTGAAAGCATGGATGCATGAATACATACCTGAGTGTACTTCAGAGACCAATGTGCTAAAAGGTTCTCTAGGGATACATGATCCTTTGAAGAAATCTTGTCTAAGGTTTATTATGAGACAGGAAACCAGGAATCCTCATGTGGATCCTCATGTGGATCCTCATGTATACCTGGAGAAATAAAGCTTCCTTACCTCCAAAGATGGAGGAATGCCAAGAGGAAACATAGGAATAGGCCTTGTGAAGCATCCCCCAGTTTACTACACTTAGCTCATACTCTTTTGTTCTATCACATTTTCCCATGACTTTTTACTCCTCATCAAACTTAGTTCAATAGTGCTTAGGTTTACAGCTGGGCATTGTAGCTCACGCCTGTAATCAAGCACTCTGAGGGCGGAGGCTAGTGGATTGCTTGAGCTCAGGAGTTGGAGATCAGCCTAAGCAAGAGTGAGACCTATCTCTACTAAAAATAGAAAAACTGGCCAGGCATTGTGATGGGTGCCTCCTAGTCCCAGCTACTCAGGAGGCTGAGGCAAGAGGATCACATGAGCCCAGGAGTTGAAGGTTGCTGTGAGCTATGATAGATTGGTTCAATAAACAAATAAATAAATGTAAAATAAAAATGCTCAGGTTTAACTGTTTATTTGGGTCTTTCTTTCTTTTTTGAGGTTCTCCTCTATCACACGACTCTCATATTTTAAATGTGTATGCTTAACAACATTAAAAATAATTTAAAAAATAAATAAATGTGTATCCTTTTCTCTTATTAATATGTCTTTTGTTACAGAGATTCAGTAAAGAACCTGAAAGGGTAGAGAGAAAATATTAATACTTTTCCTTCCCCTAAACTTGATAACTTTGAGGTGATTAGAAATAAGTTTCTTCTCTATTGTTTAAGAAATAAATCATGATGTTAAAAAAAACCATTTTATTACCATTTCTGAAATGACCAAAATTTCATTAAGCTATAATTGCATAATTAATATGAAATACAATTAATTAAGTTAGGGTGGTCAACAACTAAAATATTATTTGGCAATTCATAATAGTGATTAAAATAGTTTTTACACAAATGAGAATCTCACTCAAAAATATTGAAATGTTGTACAGCATTCTAATACATTCTCCCCTACAAAAGCATATCATAAAGTAGGATGCTGATAAAAACCTCTGAGTTATTCTAAAAATTAAATAACAGTATTATTCCTGTATTCCACTGGACATTATTTAAATAAATTAGAAAAGCATTATTCAGTAAATTAGTCAGCGAAGAATATTCCTTTATTGGGCCACACTATAAAGAATGCTATTGGGCAGCGCCTATGGCTCAAAGGAGAAGGGCACCGGCCCCATGTACTGGAGGTGGTGGGTTCAAACCCAGCCCAGGCCAAAAATCCCCCCAAAATAAATAAATAAAATAAAAGAATGCTGTTAAAATTAGATCTTAAATACAACTACTTTAACACCAAATCAGCCTAGTCTGCCAGGCTGATACATTTTTAACCCATTTTTAAATTTTTTTTCATTATTGCCAACACTTCTATTTAATTAAAACTTGATTGTTAACAAATGAACCTGAAAAGAGTTTTTAGAGACGTTTCAATGCTTTGCATGCTAACAAAGGACAAAGCTTCCCTAGTCTCATCCATACATTTCCAGAGAATATGGTAGTGAATTAAATGTGAATTTAATTCACATGGTAGTGAATTAAAATGAAATTGATTTTTTGTTAAAATCACTTTGAAGAGATAAAGAGCTGCTCTTACCCGCCGTGTATAAAGTGTTTTACTACATTTATTTTAAAGGAATTGCCTTAAGAACATAATTTATTTTAGACTTAATGTACACCAATACAGGAAACATAATACATTGTCATAATAAAAACATTTCATTGAAAAATTGCTACCCTTGGACAACAGGGAGGATGTTGCCATCAGATTTTATAAAATTAAAAATATGTGATATGTCTTATAGGAGCACTACCAAAGTGTTTTTATGAACAATTATATTAGATATTAATATTCTTATTCTTATTTGTGTTTTTGATTAATCATTTATTACTTATAATAACAAAAGGTCATAGAGATTGCTGACATCAAATATTTACATTAAATATTACATTTAATGTAAATTTACATTCACATTTAATGTGAATTTACATTAAATATTAGAGAACTGTCTTGAATAATGCATTGTTTGAATAACCAGGCTCATTTTCATTAGCATTTTTTATAATGTATTTATGTATAACCAGACAAGGGAATAATTCACATGCAGACTATTGAACCACTTTTCTGCAAAGTTTAGAAAGAAAATGGATATCTTAAATAATTCAAAATGGGAAAACATGATAATTAGCTTGCTTATAAAGCCCATATCTTACCCTGGAAATACAGGTTAGAATCGCAATATGCATCTCTTTTGTGTACTTTTAACCATGCTGTTTATTTCAAAACTATGTTGTGCTATTTTTCCATATGCCATCTCCTCAAGCAGCTACTAAAGTGCTTGAAAGAATAAGATCACTGTACGTAGAAGGAGCCACAATCCATTTTATTTTTTTTTATTTATTTATTTTCCATTCCTTTTTTTTATTAAATCATAGCTGTGTACATTAATATGATCATGGGGCACCATACAGTTGATTCATAGACCGTTTGACACATTTTCATCACACTAGTTAACATAGCCTTCCTGGCATTTTCTTAGTTATTTTGCTAAGACATTTACATTCCACATTTACTAAGTTTACGTATACCCTTGTAAGATGCACCCCAAGTATTAAATATGTTTTAGTGACTAAATATTAAAGTTTACACAATTCTAACATTGAATGAACCTCCAGTACATATGTGTGTATGTGGGTGGTGTGCACAGAGGTGCGTGTGTACCCTTTAGGTGAGGCCTTATGTAAACATGAAACCTATCAGAAGTGAAAGTTATCAGGACATCTTTTAGAAATTCTAAAGGCATGTAAAAAAAAGAAAAGAAAAATTGTACGGGCAATATCATAAGTAAAAACAAAAAATATCTAACTAATCTATGGTTTAATATTCAACTATTCATTTCCAAATTCTAATATTAATAAGCCATATTTCCCACAAAATAAGACATGATATAAAGTTGTATCATGTATCAACATATATGTATGTATCTCATACATACATATGTATCTAGACCAAGACAGAAATAAAAACATTTAACGCTCTTGGAGACGTTTAAAAAAAAAAATCTAGTGTGTGTTTGCAAGTTTAAATAGCTGAAAGCAAGCAGAATGTAAATAATTCTGGTTAAATCTAAATTTTTAGCATATTTACCATTCACTGCTAGATATGTTATAATCAAGTATTATCTTTCACATTGTAAATTGATAACGTGTATTTAAGGTAACAAGGTAACGAGAGAAAATAAAATCATCCAGGTCTGATCCATAATAACAATTTATAATTAATATTTTCTCAAAAAGACATTAAATGAGTTATATGTCATTGAATTATAGTGAAATGCCTATTCATACTAATGTAAGAAAACATCACAATAATAATCCACTCTTACAGAGATTTCAAAATTTGAAATCGCTAATACTCTTTTTACTATTAACCAACCTAAAAAATCCGGAGTGATTCAGATGCTCAATTATAGGATAAGTGTAAATATAAATGATTTTAGGGTATACTCAAAAATGATGCCCAATCATTATTATATCAATATCCAGTTTCAAAAAGTGTGAGAACACACTTAGTGGAGTGTAACAGAAGAAATCACTTTTTAAAAATAATTATGAGCACACAATCTATAATCCAAAACTATACAGAAATAGACTGGTTTGAAAACATAAAAATTCTAGAAATTTAAATAGTTAAATACTACGATCAAAATTTACAAAAATTGGACAGCACATTTCATTTCTCTATAAGCAAATGAAAAATAGTAAAAACTCATAACATGTAAATTTAAAAGCTTAACTGTTTAATAATGAACAAGAGTGCCATTAGCAATATCCATTATAGATAATATGAGAGTGTTAATTGGTATATTTCCTGAGTTGTGTTCATCAGCATCTGTCACTGCTAAGCTAGAAAGTTCAATTTTGGTGTTTATTGCAGAGAAATCACCAACTATGTTAACATAAAAATACATTCATTAGAATTATTCTTACATTATTATAATGTATAAATTACTATAATAATATAAAAAGAACAACGCTAAATGTTCATCAATTAGGTACTGGTTATAAATTATGGGCATCTTAGCAATAAAATATTATGAAGGCATTAAGAAGAACATGTATTTATTAAATATGTTTATTGGAAAGAAAATATATCTTATGTTGTTAATTGAAAAAAATCAAGATTATAAAATAGCATGTAATTAAAATTTCTATTCAATTTATGAGGACTTACTGAGAGAACTGGTTATGTGTTCTAGCCTATCAATTTTAAAACATGAAGAAAAACACAAAAGCAGTTTAGTTTAAATGAAAGTATAGCTTTGAACTTCAAAATAATCAGATATTGAGCAAACACAGCTATTTTTTCAATTTAGATTCTAATTAGTTTTCTTCATTCTAAAGCTGATATGCATCCTATAAACTTGCAAATTTAGCCATTATATGTAAAGATCTTTTCCTTTAAATAACTTGGGAGTTGACTGCTGAGACTAAAAATATAAGCAAAAGATACAGAAATGTTTAAAACTGAAAAATTTGCCTGACTAAAATGGACTTAGAAATATAAAAGAAATTGTGCTTAAATAAGTTATCTCAAAATTGCATTGTTTGACCATGCATTTCAAATTTATTAAACTTTAAAACCTTCAAAGAGAGAAGAAAAATGCCAGCAGTTCATGGTAAACAAGAGTTAACTTCTTACAATCATAATACTTCACAAACCACCAAATCAGAAGTTTAAGGCAGGATGAAATCTTTGCAACCACGTAATCCAAATCTCATGTTTTGTGTAACTTACATAGAGTCTGAGTAATTTTTCAAAAAGCACAAAGATATTTGGGATTAGATCCCAAGAGTGCCTGCTGCCTGCTTGTTCACCCCTTTTCAGAATTACATGCAGTCCCCTCTGTTTCATTTCTTCACAGATGGGTGGCAGCCATGAACTCTCTTATCATCTGTTTTCCTGGTTCCTTTTCACCCTAAAAGTCATGAAAGTGGGATCTTTCTTTCTTCACTGAGCGCAAGACTTAACCTGTTTGCTTTATAGCTTGAAGCAATAAGCCTAAAATATAATAAGATCTTTATTCTTTTCCTCTCAAAATAGGGTGGCAGTAGAAAAGAATATTTTGAAGAAACATGTTAAGCAAAAGAGAAGCTACGGCAGTGAATGCCAATGACAGAATGATCATATTAAGCAGAGCTCCCCTCAATGGTAATACATTTACTTAATCCACATGTTGGAGTAATCCTTTGTTACTTTAAATCTGGCTTCTTTCAATGTTTAGCATCCAGAGCTTCTCTCACATCCTATTTTTATAGTTCTAAATAAATAGGTAGGTAAGTAGGTAGGTAGATAGATAAATAAAAGATAGATAGAATCATTAAATAAGAGTAAGGAAATTCAGTAGTGAAGTCTTTGGGGTTTACTATGATTACTGCCTCTATTCCTCTTTTAGAAATATCAGATAAATTATTTCATTTTTTTTTTTTATCTTTTCAGTGCATCCCTGCTTCATCAAACATGTGTGATCCTGTCTATTGTGCAATCCAGGGCTACTTACACACGGTCTTTAATTACCTCTAAGTCTGAGGTTTCCTTCTCTACAATTCTTACAGAGTTAAAGGAGACAATATTTAAATAGTCGGCTATGAGTTGTCCATGGAGATTTGGCAGCTTTTTTATCCACTTCTGTGCTTCTCCTTTTATAGCAGAGACTAGAAGCTTAGGAACTGTATTCCCAGACTCCTTTGCCAACAGGATTCTAGATGCAGAGCAGATTCCACACATTTGGGTAAGTTTTGGAAGACAGAAGACAGCCAGAAGCATTATTTCTCTTCCTCTGGAAATAACAGGCAATCATGATCTTTGGCAGATGTGAAGTTTAAAGTGCCCTCTGAGTATTTTCCCCAGTCGCTTTCCTTGGTACTATAAGTTGTATGTATTTTCTTAACATGGGCAAAACTGCAATTTCTAAATCCTCTAAAAATGGATTGCAAATAGAAAATTGGCACCAACATTTCCTGGCCCTCTTTGACACCACCCAATGGTTTTGTGAGCACTTAATATAACCACCAAATATTTAGAGTGGTATCTGTGTTCCTGAGTGACTCAACTTATAAATACATAAAGTGTTCATCACAGGGCCTAGCACTCAGGAAAAGCTTGCTTGCATTAGAAGCTGTATGTAGTAGCAACAGGGAACTCAATCCTCACATTTTCTATCAAATGGGGGGGGGGGGGATAAAGTACCATGCAAATTAGAAGAAATTATAAAAATCATCAGAGAGATACTAGGAAGTATTTAAAATTAGATGCGATAATTCAATTCAGCTATTATGCTATTTTATAGAATTATGTTTGGATTTGCAAGTATTGTTTGTGCATTTTATGTTCCTGTGATTTGGATGAATAAACTTTAGACAAGAAAGCAGCAGCTCTAGGTTCAAATCTCACTCAGCCACTTATTAACTGTGTTTGCGCAAGTCAACTTTCTGTACATCAGTTTTCAAATACAAATAATAAAGTTTCTGAGTAAATGCTCACAGAGGATCTATTTAGCTATTTATGCTGTGGCTTTTATAACTAAAAGTACTGAAAGGTTTTAAGGTCCTTGAAGATTACTGTCTTAAGTCATTTAAATATTCCCCTAAAACCATACTGTATGTGCTTAATTTTTCTAAGGAAGAAGATATTTGCATATCAAAAGGTGTTTTTCATTTTAACATAGCCTATCTCCTATCCCAATTACCATCAAATTTTTGTTAACAAAGTAATGCTCTCTCATTCCAACCAATTTACAGTCAGGAGAAAAAAGACCTAAAAAGCGCGCATTTATTCCATTCACTGAGCGGATATGTCAGGGAGCAATTATACCATGGATACTGGTCTTTTCAATCATCAAAACTAGACGAACGGTAGCTTCTAGCAAAAAATAAAATAACATAAATACATTTATGGAGGTGAGGGAGAGACAGACAGGAATGCAGAGAGAGAGAGATGAAGAGACAGAGAGAATATGAAAATATTTTTAAAAGTGCACAGCACAAAATGAATGTAAATAAAGGTGGCTTCAACTACCTATCTGAAGAACTGGCCAATAAATGAAATCTATTTTTTTTTTATGTTATCAGAAAATTTAAATTTTCTAAGGCATTCTAATATATAGTAGTTAGAGAGTGAGCTTTGATTCAAGGTAGACATAAAGTTTAACTTCAGATTCATTAATTACTAGCTGTTTATAAACAATATAATTTTCATGAACCTCACTCTTACATTAGTAAAATGAAAATAATAATGGTAATGTCAGAGTTGTGTGAATTAGCTGACAAAATACTTGTACATGCATATGTAATAGCTACCAAAGTATTAATATTTAATGCTACGTACATAATAAATGCTCGTTATATGTTAGTTATTGGTAGAAATCACCCCTCCCTCCACCCTGCTATTTCACTTCATGAGCTATCTTTTGCTATTCCATTTGTATCTTTTTAAGGAATTTCATCATTATAAACCCAGCTCTGTAGGGTTAAAGTGATTTTAATTCATATCACCCTGGACATGTGAAGAGATGCTAAAAGAAAAAAACAAACAAACAAACAAAAAAAAAAAACTAGAAGCGAGAAAGTGAATTTAACTTAGTTGAAAAATAAAGTTAAATTATAAATGATTACTATGGTTTTAAGTAGTGATTAATAATATTCTGTCAAACTCGATATTTTTAATCTACTTTCAATTTTCACAGGTGCTAGCTCATTCACTCCTAATCTCACAAGAATGAACCATGAACCAGAAAAGACCAGAATGTGTATTGGCAGTCCTAGGTGAAAGTGACTGATTTGATTATCATTAAAACCAGACAAAATTTCTCAAATACAAAGAAAATGGTCAAAATATATAAATCTAAGGGTCCTTGGAAAAATATTTTTTAATGTATTCATAAATTGGCACTTTATCAGGCAGTTATTCTCCAAATGTTCTTCACAGCCCACTTTGGGTTGCCATAATCTTCATGGTGGGCCATGATACTTTCTAATTCAATGGAAAAATAATTTACAAAAGTTTATTAATCATAATATGTGTCAGAAACTATTTTAGCTACTCAAGATATAATCTAAATAAGATAAACAAGCCCTTGTTCTATTGGATGTATATTCTTGTATCTAGAGACAGACACATAGAAATTAATATATATTTTGTGGCTGATGATATAACTGCTTTGAAGAAAATAAACGGAAAGGGGAATAGAAATTCCATAGTAGGGCGGAACTTCAGTTTTAAATAGTGTGCTCAAGGAAAGTCTCACTAAGGTGATAATGTTTTAGTAAAGACCTAAAAGAAATGAACTATCTGCCTTTTGCATATCTAGAGACAGATCATTGTGGCTGATGATGTAACTGCTTTGAAGAAAATAAACAGGAAAGGGGAATAGAAATTCCAGAGTAGGGTGGAACTTCAGTTTTAAATAGTGTGCTCAAGGAAAGTCTCACTACGGTGATAATGTTTTAGTAAAGACCTAAAAGAAATGAACTATCTTCCTTTTGCATATCTAGAGACAGATCATTCCAGGAAGAGAGAAAAATGATGCAAATACACTGGGGTGAGGAAGTACAAGGAGGACCATACAACTATTCTTTTTCTTTTACTACAGTCTCTTTTTCATGAAATCCAGTAGGCTAGTCAGAGGATATTTTAACCTTCCTAATGACATCCTTTCCTAGTCTGGAAAGTCCTCAGATGAGCTATTACAAGTTGAGCTCTGAATAGCAGATACCTAGGCAAATTACTCTGAATGGCAATGTAAAACAATTTTTAAAGATCTCCAAATGAATATTATATCTAGAAATTACTATCACTGCTACATAACTCTAAGAAAACCTAAGAAATTGTGATTATGTAATATAATACTCATTCAATAGTCAGCAAATATCTAATAAACATGCATTGTTTCATATGTTATTCTTTATATTATTATCAAATGTAGAAATAAGAAGAGTACATTTTCATAATTGCTAAGTCATGGAAAAAGCCCAAGTGCCCAAAGATCCACGAATGGATTAATAAATTGTGGTATATTCCAGCTTTCTTAACACCACTTCTCATACATGTCATTAACACACTTCACAGCTTTTTTTCCTTTTAGACCAGAGTCATGTTAGCATTTCTAATAGCATTTTAAAACAATTCCAGTTTAGTCCACTAAAAGGTCATTAAAATTACTTAGATAAGGAAATTGATCACATGTCTTATGAGACAAATAGCAGCACCAGGAACACTGTAGACAGAGACACAGGCTATGAATATGTAATTCCAAATGCTTAAATAAAAATTGAATATCAAGTTAATTTCAAGTTACCTAGGTGCTTGCTAGTTTTGGGGAAATACTGCATTTAATGGGATTTTTAAATGTTCTACTAAAAAACTCTCTATTTTATAGGCTGTGAAGACCATAAGAACAAATTATTAATTTTTATCTGTATGACTTCAGTGAATTACTTAATCTCTTTGTGCCTCATTTTCATAAGATGTAAAATTAGGATAACAATAGTGTGTACTGGTGAAGAGTAAATGGGACACACACACACACACAGACACACACACACACACACACACACACACGCGCGCGCGTGTGCTGTTCTTGGTACATCTGCTGCTTTGCATCATGACTGACGCAGAGCATGTGCTTAATGAATGGGTATAAATGAATACAAATGGTGACAGGGTAGGAGGAGGCCCTGCAGAGGCCCTGCAGAAGATGGCTTACAAACACATTTACTAATGTGTCATAAATTTTCTTCCTTTGTCACCACCTGGCTTTAAGATCCTGGGTGACTAGGGGACAGGAGTAGGGAAACTGCACACACTAACTCAGTAGTCTCTTACCCATTCACAGGGCACAGGTGTCACTAAGGTAAAGTTTGTTTGGGTGTCACCCTCAGAGTTCCCCTAGGTCTTTTAGTGCCCCTGTGAGACTGGAATTGAAATCAAAATTGCTGACAGTTATTGTGTACATAATATGCCCTGTATTGTATTAAATTTTTACCTGTTTTGTCTCATTTAACCTTCATGACAAACAAAAGAGGTAGTAGGCACAATTATTTTGATTACCTTACAAAAGAGGAAACAAAGGTTATTTAGAGTTTACCTGACTTCTTAAGATCACATACCGCATATACTTGAGTATGAGCCGAGATTTTCCGGCACAAAATTTGTGCTGAAAAACCCGAACTCGGCACAAATTTTGTGCCAAAAAAACTCGGCTTATACTCAAGTATATAAGGTAATTAAAAACAATCAATGGATGGTCTGGAACCCAGCCCGGGCCATTGCGACTCATCTTCCTAGTGCCTATATGTGCATGGAGGGCAGCCTGTGATCTTATACTCAAGAAAGTTTGTGTCTCTCCCAACTTCCTCTTTAGGCTTAAGGAGCCAGGATCTAGTTGGAGGTTTCAGATTCTCAGGAGTAGCAATGAATATGCTCATGATCACTGTCCCTGTTTAGTCACTGTGGCTAACGCTTTTGCTCCTAAAAAGAGAAAGAGAGAGAGAGAGAGAGATAAATGAATCCCTGAGAGAGTATTGGATTCAAGTATTTTAATTTTTTGTGTTTGATTAAAATGCATTTATTACAGTTTAGACAAACGAGCACATAAAATTCAGGGAAATATAAAAAAGCTACTATATGGAAAGTGAAATCCAGGCCTTACATCTCTTTCAATGCAGCATCCAAGAAGAGTGGTTATTTGGAGGAAAAAGAGAGATAGAAATCAAGCGGGTTTTATACCCTGGGATGAAACAAGGCCAATAGCAATGCCACTATACACAGTAGATGTCAAAAAAAGTTGTGGAAAAGCTAATCCTAAGACTGAATATGAAAGAGCAACTTGTAGCAGACAAATGCTGCTGGTAAGCACAGCTAGAAAATCAAGGTAAAATATATAAAAAAAAAAATCATCTGGTTTAACGCATTGGATGACTGTCTAGGCAGTCAAGATTTAAGGAGGAAATCACAGAAAGGATAGATGTCAACTGAGGTGAGCACAACATTAGGAGCTGGAAAGAAGGTGACAGCTAAGAAGTAATAAAGCCAGAAGAACTTTCAGAAATTACGTAAGAATGTGAATAAAACATGAGAATTCTGTGCAGCTGTGGCAGCCACAGTTTGAAGGACCAGTATCCAAGAGGGAAGTAAGGTGCAGACAAGTAAGCCCAACACTTGAGACATTTTCTGGGTAAGATACTCAAGGCAAGTGGCTAAGAAACTAAGCACCAAAGTGGTTGAAAGTGCAGAGAAATTTTACGCATACTCATGTGCTGGAGAAGCAAACATTGGAGTTCGGAAATTGGCAGGGAGGAAGGGCTCTAAGAAACAACTCTAACTATTAGACATATTAGATGCAGACTATAAAACAGCTAATATATTGAATAAAATAGATAAAATGGAGAATTTCGCTAAAGAATTAAAATTGTTAAGGAATTTCAAATGGAAATTCTAGGTAAGAAAATATAATAAAATTATAAGAATTAAATAACTCAGATTTAAGAGAAGATTGAAAAGAGCTGTAGAGAGGATTAGTAAGCTGGAAGATGATCGGTAGAAAATATCTAGATTGTAGGGCTAAATGTAAAAATGATGACAAATGTAGAAAAGTGTGTAAGAGATTCATGAGGTGTGTAGTACTTTTTCCCGGATGAGCTAATGAACTTAATTGTCCAACCTTGTATGATGACAGCTTTGATGGCCATTCCAGAAAAAGAATTCCAAAATGGCTTTGAAGGTAGTGTAGGAGACTGAGCACCATGGTTATAGGGACTGTTACCAGTTCTTGAGGGAGGCTCTGGGAACAGGACAATCTCCTGGCCAGCATGGAGATGTTTTGCAGCCTGGAGACAAGCCTCAAGCAACTGAGTGTTCAAACAAGATAAGATGGTCACTCTAGTGAGTAAGCAGGTGTTGGACTTTGAACATTTGTGGTGCCTCAGGGGGGGAAAGCCCTGGGGAAAGAGCACATAGCAATCATTAAGCACGTAGTCCTTGTACACGGGGCCCCTCACACCTGTTGTATATAGTTTGAATAAAAGGCCATGATAGAGGTTACTTGGCGCTCTCCTGCACTTGTGGGGAGTCCACCTCTTGCAAGCTTATACTTTCAATCCATGTACCGGCTGTTTCTTGCGCTCAGTGACAGGGTGCCATAGCGACACCAACAAGGGTGATGGGGTGACATAGCAGCACTGACAGGGTAGATTAGGCACTCGCATAGGTGCACACCCAAGGGAAGTGCTTCAAAGGTGACTACAGTGATATTCAGCAATGATTTAGGTAGCACCTTTTAAAGGATGAGTTGGAAAACTTAATTGTCTGACCTCATATAGCAGAAATATTCTTCATAAATTAGGATTAAATAAAAAATATTTCCAGATGAAGTGAAGTAAATCGTCACTGGTTTAAAGAAAAACAACAGCAAAAGAAATACACAGTACCTAGAGAAAGTTTTTCAGGCAGAAGGGGTCTTGGCAGAAACAAAACAAAAGCAATAACTCCCCCCTGTAAAAAAAAAAAAAAAAAGAAAGAAAGAAAGGAAAGAAAAGAAACAGAAATGTAAATACAGCCCTTTCTGTTATAGGATTTCTAAAATCCTCTATAACACACAGAATATATATACACACAGAAGATAACACATTATAATAAATTGGGTTTATTCCAGAAATGCAAGGTGGTTTTATATTAACACAGGCAATAAATGCAAACACAATCAAACAATAAATTACATTAATAGAATAGAATAATAAGAAAATCATATAGTCATCTCAAATAGATACAGAAAAAATATTTGATTGAATTCAATACTCATTTCATGATTAAAAATAAAACCAAATCAGGTGGCACCTGTGGCTCAAAGGAGTAGGGCGTGGCCCCATGTACAGGAGGTAGCAGGTTCAAACTCTGCCCTGGCCAAAAACTGCAAAATAAATAAATAAATAAATAAATAAGTAAAAAATAAAAAAATAAAACCAATTCCTTGCTCAGTAGGACCACAGGGGAGATTTTTTAATCTGATAAATATCTGCAACAATATACGGTACATGGTCTATACTTTGTGATGAATTATTGAAAATCCCTCAACTTTGAAACAAGGCAGGGATTGCCTTGCCACCTCTTCTACTCAGTGTTGTAGAAGAGGGTGATAAAGCACGAAAAAGTTTCAAGATGAGAAAGGGTGATTATTCTCTCATGGCATAGAAATCTAAAAATTGTAGAAAATACAAAAGAATTTATGGTCAAACTGTTCAAACAAGTAAGAAAATTTAGCTGTATCTCTGGATATAAATACAAATGCAATTGTATTTCTTTATCCCAGCAATAATTTGAAACAAAATAATAAAAATATTATTTATATCAGTATCAACAAAGATCACATGCCAACCTTTAAATATAACAAAACATATAGGAAGATTTTATACAGAAACCTAAAAAAAACATTTTTGAGAGAAATAAAAGTAGACTTAAATAAATGGAGAGTTATTTTGTGTTTGTGGATAGAAGTTCCAGTAGTGTAAAGATGTCAGTTTTCCACAATTGATCTGTGGATTCAATGAAAATCCAATCAGAGTTCTAGCAAAATATTTTCCCCAGAAATTGACAAGTTGACATCTTAAGTATGTATGGAAATGTAGAGGGCTGAGAAAACTCAATTTAGTAGTCAATTCTTCTAATTGAAAAAGAAAAAAGCTGGGAGGCATATTGCCAGATTTTAACATTGACTACAAAGTTACAGTAATTAAGATAGTGTTGTATTGGCTTGAGGATAAAGAAATAGATCAGTGTAACACAGTAGTAAGTCCAGAAATATACCTAGCAATATATGGTCACTTGATATAGGATAATGCTGACATAGCAGTGAAGAGAGAAAAGAATGGCTATTTCCATAAATGGAACATTTCTTTTTTTTAAATTATTTTTATTAAATCATAACTTTGTACATTGATGCATTTATGGGGTTCAGTGTACTGCTTTGATATATAATGTGAAATGTTTACATTGAACTAAGTAACACATCTATCACAATTATGCCCATTTCTTAATAGTTTTGAAATGTACCATTGCATCATGCACATTAGGTGAGGTCCCCCCAAATGTGCCCTCCCTTCTCTCATATCCCCCCTTCCCTCCCTTCTCTCTCCTCTTCCCTTCTACTTTCTGGACTATAGTTATGTTTTGCCATTCATATGAGTGTGTGGGTGATTATATATTGATTTCATAGTAGTGTTGAGTACATTGGATACTTTTCTTTCATTCTTGAGATACTTTACTAAGAAGAATATGTTCCAGCTCCATCCAGGTAAACATAAAAGATGTGAAGTCTTTTTTTATGGCTGCATAGTATTCCATGGTGTACATATACCACAATTTGTTAATCCATTCATGGGTTGATGGGCACTTGGGCTGTTTCCATGTCTTGGCAATTATGAATTGGGCTGCAATGAACATTCTGGTGCAAATGTCTTTGCTATAAAATAATTTTTGATCATCTGGGTATATACCTAGAAGAGGAATTGCAGGATCAAACAGTAGGTCTACTTTTAGTTCCTTAAGTGTTCTCCAAACTTCTTTCCAAAAAAGTTGTATTAGCTTGCTTTCCCACCAGCAGTGTAGAAGCGTTCCCTTCTCTCTGCATCCAGGCCAACGTCTGTAGTTTTGGGATTTTGTGATGTGGGCTAATCTTACTGGAGTTAGATGATATCTCAAAGTGGCTTTGATTTGCATTTCTCTGATGATTTTTTCATGTGTTTGTAGGCCATACGCCTGTCTTCATTAGAGAAGTTTCTGTTCAAGTCTCTTGCCCCATAGAAATGGGGTTATTTATTCTTTTCTTATTGATTAGTTTGAGTTCTTTGTAGATTCTAGCTATCAGACCTTTGTCAGAAGTATAATCTGCAAAAATCTTCTCCCATTCTAAAGGTTGTCTGTTTGCTTTACTTACTGTGCTCTCGGCTGTGCAAAAGGTTTTTAGTTTGTTCAGATCTCAGTAATGGATTTCCGGTGTTGCTTCAATTGCCCCGGGGTCCTCCTCGTAAAATATTCCCCCAGGCCAATTTCTTCAAGTGTTTTCCCTGCACTCTCTTCTAGTATTTTTATAGTTTCATGTCTTAAGTTTAAATCTTTTATCCAGTGAGAATCAATTTTTGTTAATGGTGAAAGGTGGGGGTCCAGTTTCAGTCTTCTACAGGTCGCT
>CAUYPK010151548.1:0-10086 GCA_963574355.1 Loris lydekkerianus
CCTGGGGTCCAGAAGTCCCTTGCTGGCTCTCTGTGTCCTCAAAGGGATGATTGTAGGCAGGTCCCACCGGCCAGAGATGTCTGGAGTCTTGTCTCCCCAGATTCGCCAGGCCCAGTTACAGGGAAGCTGTTACTCAGCTGCTATCTTTAATCCGAGTCTACATTTTGAATATCTCAAGAAATTAACCTAAACTTTGCAGGGTTATCTAACCATTTTTTTTCTTTTCCCTGCCTCAAATTGGAAGAATAAGAATGTCCTTGGGCCGCATATTAAATAAACAAACATTAACGACAGCTGATGAACAAAACAAAAGTTCTGTGCGTATTTTTCCAGATATCCAATACCACAGATAAGTAAAACATTCCTCAAAAAAATCAGCATGTGGCCTGCAGGCCATAGGGTGGACATCTCTGCTTTGAGTGTCAGGCAACTGTGCTTTGCAAGTGTGGAATAGCCTTGACGGTTATTTCTAGTTCAATGGGCGATCTATTCCCCACTATAAACGAGAAAATTTGATGTATCTCAGACTCTGTTAGCCTGTTACCTGCCACTCCATTTTTAGCTGCTTAATTCTTCATGAGCTCAGAAATTCATGTTTCTTTTCATCTTCACACCTTTTTTTAACTATGCAGACAATTTTTATTTGTGAGCAATTCTTTATTTCCATCTTATTTTTGTCCCTGAATACAAATGAATAGGCGTTTTTAATACAAAGATGTTATCTATGTTCCTATGGAAGAATAGGTGAGGGGTAAGCTATGTGAGGTGATGGTGCTGTGGACTTGAGGCAGACCTGAATTAAAATGCTCACTCTGCTGCTTTGTTTGCTGGGGACTTTAGTCAGGTGATTTCTCTTTTTTAAGTTTACTCACAAGACAGGGATAGTCTGTCAGAAGACCATGTCTAACCCCCTGTCTACCTTCTGAGATATCACATGGAAAATCGCAAGATCTAAACTCTTTTCCACCACACAGGCTGCTCTATGCTCATGTGTGTAGACCTGCACCAGACATGATAGATACTCACTTCAATTCCAAGGAAACCTAATTTCAATCAGCTAAGTGTGGAGGGTAACATGCTTCTGGATTGAGAATTTTCCAATTATTCCTTAAAATGGTAGTCCAATTCTCTTTGCGATTACACATGTTCAACTGCATCTTGTCACTTAATATCTGCAAGAAAGAGGCCTCAGAATGTGTGGGAGGTGGTAGTGGGGGAAGGCATTGTGAGAGAAACTGTCTGAAATTATGGAATTTCTATATTTCGTAAAACTTGGTCTATTGTCAGTCTTTCCCAGGTCCCCTGTCCTTGATCTAATCAAACAAACCCCTTGAAGAAAAAGCGAATACCAACAAGAAGAAGGATTCAGATGCATTTATTCAGCAATCAGGCCAAGCAGGCATTGCGGTGACCTCATGGGGTTTCAGAACCATGGTTCTCACTCAGCAGGGACCTGCTTTTTTAATGCGGACGTGAATCTGGCGCTTCCTGTAGTAGAGATTGAAAAAGCAAGAAAAGCTTAAACTTTACTGGCAAAAAGAGACTGTAGGAGAAAAACAGCTTCATTTAACATAGAGAAAGATTTAAGATTTATTCCCAGTTCTCTGTCATTTATTTATTGACTTATTCATTAATCACCTAATAGTTATTATTATCACATACACTAAGAGTGTAACAGAAAGGAAAGATATCTGTCCCTACACAATTTATAGATCTAGTTGGGTGCAATAGTGAACCCCTGAAATTAATCTTTAATCCATTGTTGCTTTTTGTGCCCCTGGCCTGGTGCCTGAGCTATTGCAGGACCTTCTAATTGATTAATCTTTCTTCTTAGAACTTTGGGGATCCATAGCTGTGAGGTCTTGCAAGAGTAAATAATATCTTTAGTCCATATCACACTTGCCAGCTCTAAACAATCTCCCCTCCATCTAGACACCTTTCTGCTGGTTCCCACATCACCTTTCCCACATCAATTTTCTGTTCCTGAAGATAAATATTTCTATGGGCAAACTTATAACTTTGAACCAAATGGTGTGAAGGCAATATGTGTAACCAAAACATTTATAAACCCTAAAATAAAAAGAAATTTAAAAAAAGTTTACACAAATTTCTAAATCTCATAATTATTCCTTAAAAGACTGCTTCCAGATCTCTTATCTTCTAAACAATCCTTTCCTCAAATATACTGGCCTGCAAAAATTCTATTTCTCTATCAGGCAAAAAGATGTCTGGCTTCCATATATTTTTATATGTGCACTTATTTGGATTTGGTTGATGTTTTATTTTAAGAGTATTTAATGCTTCCAGTATTATACTCATAATACTGATGTCCAAAACCGCACAGTAAGCCAGACATCTAATCAGAATAGATGGTTGATCATCTATAGCTATGTTGGTCACTGTGGATGAAGATGTTCACTGTCCACTTACAGCTACTTAAATTTGAATTAGCTAAAGTTAGGTAATATTAAACATTCAGTTTCTCAGTTGGACTAGACACATTTAAGTGCTAGTGGCTTCTATACTGTGGCTAGTGGTTATATCCTGGGCAGGACAGACAGAGAACATTTCTCCCACTATAGAAACTTCTACAGGACAGTGCTGGTCTATAGATAAGAAAGTGCCAGTACTGATTTCCTAAGAAGACATAAAAAAAAGTAACAAACAAACAAACAAACAAACAAAAAAACAACTATTTTTGAATATCTCCACAGTCATTTAATGGCCAAAAAGACCACTATATACAAGCTCTTTTATGGTATTGTCTCCATGTCTCAAAACCCGACATCTAGAGTCTGAGCCTGGCTCTAGTTACTATGCAGTGGATTTGTTTGTGACTTTTCATGGGCAATAGAAAGGCAATATATGGTATATTAATGATCTGTTATATTTGAGAAGACCATATCTTTTCTCCAGACCTAAGTTTTCTTATTGAGAAATATAGGAAGAAAAGTTATATCTTCTGGAGCACAAATGTTCCTCTCATACCTACATACTGTAGTTTTGGAAAAGAATGGACACAGATAAATTTTAAAGGCTAAGACAACAGAGTGTCCCAGCCCTCTGCTCATATTTTCCTAACATTTCACCATATATTATGTATTGGGACATGTGGTTGTGGCACTGGGAAATTTCTCAAGTCTCAAGGCTATTATTCTCTTGCTTTTTTCTCTCCTTGAACGGAAATGTGAGGTTTGGCCTCAATATCAACAACATAGTTCATGAGAAAATTAACACGTGGTTACAAATTCCTTTTGCAAGTCTTAATTATGGAAATAGATTCACCACAAAGCAGAACACCAAATGTTTTGGATATAAAACTTCAGCATATTAGACCTGTTGGCCTGGGGACCTATTTCTACAATTTGCTAAACTCTGAGAACTTTCTGAAATCATTTAAAACAGCCCTAGGTGAGGGTTGTGTTATAGGGAAGTGATTTTATGCAAAGAAACAATGGAAATGTAGATAGTCATTTGAGCCTGAGTCAAAGTCTTTCATATTGAGTAAATTCCAGAATAAGAGAGGTCACTTGTAAAAGCTCTTTTATTAGTTTTCCTCATTTCACACCTTTATTTAACCTGCATGCACTTTCAATGCCGCCAAAATTGAGAAGTGCATTTAAATGACATAGTTTTCCTGAATCCTTTCTTGGCCCTTGTCAATGAGAAGCAACCTGCTTCACTCCTGCAACACTTTATTTACTTACACCTCATTTTCTGACATTTGCCCTAACTTACAAAAAAAATCTGTGCTCATGACCCTTTTCTCTTGGTCATAAGCACAGTGAGGGCAGTGGGGGTAGGCATAATGCCTGACCCACATCAGGGCTCAGTTGCTGAGGGAGACCGAAAACCTGTGGTGAATCTATTCCTCTGTGGGACCTAAATGTGATCACCAACTTAAGGGAACTTCAGAAAATGAAGCTTTATGGAGGCTAGCTCTATATCCACAAACAAAAGTGTTACAAAAATGCATTTCAGCCCACTCAGCCTGTACAGTTTATATTTGATATTTGAAGGCTTTAGAAAACACAATTATTGGTTATCACCAAGAATTATTTTTTATAATGAAAGGTATTTTGTGTTTATAAGCTTAAAAAATTTCAAATCATCTACTGCTTTTCTGTAAGAAATGTGGTACTTAATCATACAAGTGACTTTCGAAAATCACATTATCATACCATATATATAACAAGGAGAAAAAGAGAGAACTATTTTAGGGATAAGTGGATATTTTATTTCTTTTGTGTGAAGATTCGTGTTATCAGTATATTGACTGGAGATTTAGAGGGATACATATATAAAAATGTGAAGCCAACGAACTTAGAATATATTTTAAAAATTCTAATTTGTACTTACTTGTTTTCATTACATAGATAGCATTCATTGGGATAAGTCTGTCCATCAGTTCCACAGACAGGGTCGAGGTTCTTGGGGCATCCAAAATCTTCTCTACATTTAGGCTAAAGATGGAATTAAAACAGAATCTTCTTCTATCATTCTTCCTTTTTGGAGTTTATATGAAAACTTCTGAAATACTTTTAATTCCCCTGGGGCATGACTATGATTAGAAGGATATCATTGCATGCTCCAAGCGAAAGAATCTAAGATTTAGAGTCAGAAAACCAGGTTTTAATTAATGCCTCTGCTATTGCTGAGCTATTTGGCATTGGTAAGTTCTTTGGCCTCCCTGAAATGCAGTCACTTCATCTGCAAAATGGGAATAAAATGGCCATTTTCCCACCTATGTCATAGAGATGTTGTGAGGTTTGTGTAAGACAAGTGAGATAGTGTTAAAGCTCACAATCACTGCAGGTGCTGGCCCTGCTCAGGTCAGCCACCCCCTTGGGGCATGTTCTTTGCACACTGCAGACCCCACATGGTCTACTCTGAGGCACTCAAACATACTAGGCATCTTACATTCTTGGGATCTTCACACTCTATTCTAGCAAGATTTAATTACCATCAGATTTCTGTTCTAGGCCAGACACTGTTCTAAGTGCTTCTTATATATTATTCTATTTAAGCCTCACAAGCATCCTGAGAACTTGTTATTATTACACTCTTCTGTTAACCTGTTAGTATTATACTCTTCTTCAGTTGAAGATAATAAGGAATAAAGCTATGAAATGATCCATAGTCATACAGCCAGGTTAATTCCTGAATCCTGCATTCAAATTCAGTCATTCCAGGTCCTAAGCTGTAGCTCGTAAACACTTCATACTATTCGCCACCCCATCGGTTGGGTTTTGCTAACACACACTTTTCCTTTAGGGCACAGAACATTTTTTCTTCTCAGATGTCAGGGTCTCACTGTGTTGCCCAGACTGGAGTTCAGTGGCCTCATTAAAGCTCACTGCAAATTCAAACTCTTGATCTAAATGATCCTCCTGCTTTGGTTTTCCAAAGTGCTAGGATTGGAGGTGTGAGCCATTGAGACCTCTAATACTTCTTCATAACAATATCACAAGTGTAATAATTTATTTACACATGAACTTTGGGTTGATCAGCTGCCTCCTGCTAGACATAAATGTGATGGGGAACCCTTTTTTCTTTGGTCTCTACATTTACTGAAATTATTGTTTAAACAAAAGGAATCATGGAAAGTTAGATTTAGATTGTTTTTCTAGAGCAGTGGTTCTCAACCTTTCTAGTGCCGCGGCCCTTTAACACAGTTCCTGTGGGTCGCAACCCACAGGCTGAGAACAGCTGTTTTGAGGGAGAAACTAGTTTATTAGTTTCACTTGTTCTCTGTGAATTAGAGCTGCATCTTGAAGACTATGAGAACTGCATGGCAACATCATCAAACTGGCTTTAAAGAGGAAAGGATCCTTGGAGTGGACCTGAGAAGGCTCCCACCCCAAAGACTTGTTCTACATCAGTTACAAACAGCAAAACAAAACACACAGAAAACCAAAGTAGCCTTCAGAGCAAACATTATACCTGTATATAGAACTTGCCTGAGCATCAGTAGCTGATCTTTCAGTATAAGCTTACAGGGAAGATGGCTACACTATTCATATTTTTACAGGTTAAGCCTCTCTGGCATTCACACTCTTCGTCTCAACTTCAGGCTCAGTTGAAAGATGCTTTGGTTAAATTGAACAGTTCAAGTCTGAGAAATAAGAAATTACAAATTTCTCTTTACCTCTCTTCCCAGGAACGCATCTTCTTGGTTACCTAGAAGACATAAATCACACATGTTAAATTGGGTCCTCAATGAGAGGAGGCAGATCTATTCTTATTCAGAAGTCTCTCCTTTCATTGAAGACAGTGACATCTGTGCTGGCCTCTGATATCTGCCCTCAAGGATGTCTGGTTGGTTTCCATCTTTACCTTGCCTGTTGAAACCATGAAGAAATTAAGTAATAATTTGAGCATGACCAAAGTATCCCAATTTGGTATTTCAGAAATTGATTCTCTTCCTTGGAAATAGAAATTAAGTCTTTACATTTTGAAAGGTATCAGGCACTGTGCAAATATAACTTTTGAATGTTCACTAACACTCTCACCACTATAGGTTACTAGACATTTGATTCCATAATTAGTGAGGTATAGGAATATTGATATGAATTTACAGATAAAGGTATGGGGAACTTAGATAACTAGATATGAAATAGTGATCATTTCATAAGCATTACCCAGATCTTCTGGTGCAAAATTAACTTTTGCAAATAGACTTAAGTCCCCTTTTGTAAGAAATGTTAAAGAATGGAGCTCTTTTGCTAACTCAAAGAGCTGTTTCCCACAGTTGCATTATACTGATAATGGGTCCAATTATAATTTATCAATTTAAAGGTAGTCAAAAATGGCCATTCTGCTTCTCCAGAAAATAGTAGGCTTACTAACACTATGTAAGGAATGGTAATATGTTCATCGAGGGGAAAGGAAAATTCATCTGACAGCCCCCAAAGGAGAAAAATTGGTGAGACTTAACATTACTACAAACTGTCACTAAGGTGATCTGCCTAAGCAGGTAATTCTTTTTATCTGAATGTAGTAAAAAGCAGTAGGCATCTACAGGCTTGAAGAAGATCCCTTGTCATAGTCAGAATCTGATGCTGTTGGGGGCCTATGGGATTTCAGAATCTAGTAGAGTTGAAACTTGATGAGCAGGTGCTCACACAGCATCTGTTTTTATTGATTAATATGCTGGAAGGGAGAAAAAGGGGACACTGTTTACATGAATATTTCACAAACGAACCATATCCTTCCTCTTCTTGAAAAAAGGGAAGATTCTGCTCCCAGGAGGATCTTTTGGCAAATCACAGATAAAGCTGAAAATGTTAATCATTTCCAGTGATACAAAGGAAACTGATCTTAATTCTGTGGGGTCATAATTGTCTGTTGATATTGTCCAGATGTAGTCTGGGGATATGTGTACACCTTGTGTTTCAGCAGAATATTTTCCCTCAAAACTTTCTGCAGGTCAAAAATAAATCGTTAATCAAGCTATGCCTTTCATATTGAATAGAAGAAGTCATTGTTATCTGTTTTATGCAATTCCATGAGAACTTAAAATTTGTAAATTGGCCTCAGACATTTAGAGAATTAGAAGGGTATTTATGTTGAAATATTTCCACTATTTTATTTCTCTATCACATTCCTGAGAAAGATTTCCATCACTAGAGGAAAACCATTCCAAATTTACTCTGGAAAGTTTTCACTTGTACTAGTAAAATTGTTTTCCATGTTTTCCATTAAAAACTCCTCTCTGGGGCAGCACCTATAGCTCAGTGAGTAGGGCGCTGGGCTCCATATACTGAGGATGGTGGGTTCGAACCTGTCCCAGCCAAACTTCAACAACAGCAAAAAATAGCCAGGCATTGTGGTGGGTGCTTGCAGTCCCAGCTACTGGAGGGCTGAGGCAAGACAATTGCTTAAGCCCAAGAGCTTGAGGTTGCTGTGAGCTGTGACACCATGCACTCTACTGAGGGTGACAAAAACCCCCCAACACTCCTCTCCATAATGCTCATCTAGTGAATTTATTTCATCTCATTGGAACCAAAAGATCTATCAATGATGAGCTATATGCAATGTTCAGGAGGTAGTGTGCTCACCAAAGCAATAGGTCAAAAAGATTTTTCTCTCACATTTGAACAAAAAGCAATGTTACCTACCAGATATTTGTAAACTCAACAGGGCCAAGACAGCGAGAAGAAAGATGCTCATTACCTTCATGGCTGAAGTCCTGTGTCCAGAGGTCAGCTGAAACCTGCACAGAACTTACCTCCACTCTTTAGAACCCTCAGCCTAGAAAGGTCATATAAGCATATGGCAATAAGGTCCCACCCACAGTGCCTTGTCACAGGTCTCCTTGGTTATTGATTAACTCTGTGTCACAGCTGGGCCTCAGGCCAGGGGACCTGGAAAAAGGAAGGTGAAAGGAGCCAGGAGAGGCTGAAATATGCAAGGCTGAGATTCTGTCAGAAAAATCATTGTGATGCTTAGTTCAGCTGATGCCTAACTCCCTGTGTAGTAATGAGAAGGCCCTTCTCCCCTTGAACTCCAGTTTTCTCATCTTTGAGGTCAACCCAAAGCTAGTTTCTGCCATGCAATTCTGGTTTCTGGGTGGCTATGGATAGCTAACAGAGCCTCTGCATTCTGTATTCCTTTATTCCAGTCTTTCCCTCTAATTCCACTTTCTCTTCTCTCTTTTTCTGTCACTGGTACAGAAAGCCTAAAGTGGCTGATGAAGGGGCAAGGACAGGGATTCTCAGATCCTGAAAGTGTGTACTGTGGAGATAGCATGTGCTTGCTGGGACTACTCAGTAGCTGTCTATTATTGAAAGTCAGTTCACTTTTGCTGTGTTTCAAGTTATTAACATGAAAATTGACATAATAATAGTACCTAACTAAAAGTGTTCATCTTTGTATTGTGTGTCAACCAAATGTTAGGAGACAATTCTCTATTCTCTCTCATGTTCTGCATGGCTCGTGAGAAGAGGCACTGATTGCCTTTGGTTCAGACTCTGTTCAATGGCATTTGTATATAAAATACCCTTGTGAAATAAAATAATGTGTCCTTCTGGAGCAAAAGGCAAGTTTGTTTAAAGTCTAGTATATTAAAGTTAATATCTTTTTCCAGGGTAAGTTCAGGTGAGTTTACTGACCTTTGAGTAAGATTTGGGATTTTTAAAGCTTGGCCCCCTTTTCCCATCGCAGACTGAGATTTATGTGCAGGTGTCACAGGGTGCTCCTCATGGAGCCCTGTGGAAATCGGGGCCCAGGAAATAGAGTGAATGCTGACACTCTGGCTATTGCTATGGAATAATTAAGCCCCATGTCTCTGACCCAGGAGTCTGTGTTTTCTAACAGCATCCATTGTCCTGTCGCAATATAACTTCTAAGGTAAAAATCTCAGGCTCTTCCATGTTTGACATGAACTGTGGTAATCTCTTGGGACAGATCCATGAATAAAAATTGGAGGAGAGTTACACAGAGCAGCTGCCCAACTGCACGCATTGTGATCCCGGCTGAAGGCTACTTAAACTGAGTCCTTTTGACAACCTCCGGATCAGTCATCTTAACTCAGATGCATACAAAAAGCCAAAACTTCCTGGAATTTAAAAAATAAAATAGAAGAGATTAAAGATGGCAGCCGAGTAACAGCTTCCCTGCAACTGGGCACGGCGAGTCTGGGGAGACAAGACTCCAGGCATCTCTGACCAGTGGGATCTGCCTATAATCATCCCTTTGAGGATACAGGGAGCCAGCAAGGGACTTCTGGACCCCAAGAGGAGGACAAAAACAGTGGAAAACTGGCAAGTGGTTGTGTGTGTTTGATCGACCTAATCACGCCGGCAACCGTAAGTATAAGCAGCAGTGAGGCTGCAAACTGCAAAGACCTTACCTGTGAACTGTTTTGGTGTTCTTGGACTTGGCACTCAGTTGAACTGCCTTGGGGAGAGCTTGAGCAGGAGTGTGGAGAACTTTGGACATTGTCTGGGGCCCCAGACTGAGCCATTGAGCTGGGCGCAGGAAGCCATTGTGAAAGAACTGCCCCAGCAAGCTCTGCCCTCAGGGTCCCAGAGCAAGGATCGGGCAGGACAAAGCAACATAGTGAGTGAGCAGCCTAAAGGCGGG
>CAUYPK010151550.1:0-29031 GCA_963574355.1 Loris lydekkerianus
TCTGTCTTTTTTTTTTTTTTTTTTTTTTTTTTTTTGTTTTTTTGGTTGGGGTGTGTTCAAAAGCGGTTATTGGGGCCAAATACCAAAAACGTGAGAAAAAGGCACAACCCTGTAATTAAATTTTTTTAAAATTTAAATAAAAACCCAGGAATGCAATACCCGGACTTTTAGGCAAAACAATTTAAGTAAATAACTATGTTCCCACCCTCGTGATTTTTTTTTTTTTTTTTTTTTTTTTTTTGCAGTTTTGGCTGGGGCTGGGTTCAAACCCGGTATATGGGGCCCATGCCCTACTCCTTGAGCCATAGGCACCTCCCTGTTCTCTCATTTTTGTCAATGTCAACTCAAACACGTGTCATTTCATGCTTTTTGTTGTTATTAATACATTTTTCCTGCTTCAAACATATTGAAGTGTTGGTCATAAACTTTTCTGAGAAAATATATTTATCAGAATTTGATTACTCCCTAAGTGATGAGAAAGAATTAGTTTTGACACAAAGTATTTTAATATAAAGCAGCTTCAAATGACGTAGCTCTAAAACTCTAGAGTTTTAGCTGATATTACTGATATTTTTTTAATTTTTAATTTCATTATAAAAAAAGGAATAGAGATGGGGAAAAAAACAGCTCTCATTAGACATTCATATTTAATCCAGTTTTGCAACACTACAGGCTAATTTCTTACTCGACATTTACTGTTCTTGATTTGATTAAAATACTTGGCAAGTATTCCATGGGCCTCAGTACTTCCATGGGCCTCAGCATGGTGTGATCACCATTGTTTGACGTTTATAGAGTTGGAACGTATCTGGGGAATGCTTAGCTATAAAGATTCAGAATTATGTGTAGCACCAATACCTGAAATTATTTAAAAAATGGGGCATCATTATAATTCCTGTGCAACCTTATAATGTTACAAAGTTATTCAAAATCAACTCCTTGTTTTGCTAACATATAGGCACAGATCCACAATTTCCCAAGGATATCATTTACTGTGAAGGATGCATTTAGCCATCCAGCCATTATTCAATACAAACCAAGCATTTATAACAAACCAGGGATAGTGCTAAGTTTCTAGGATTCAATAGTATATAAGACGTAGTCCCTGTCCTCAGAGAGATTATATTCTAGAAGGAAGATGGCAAATAAACTGATACATTCTATACAGTAGGATGAGCTGTTGTAAGTTATGATAGATGTTGTGTGCATAGTAAATATATAGAAGGGTACCTACCTCAGTTCTAGCCAATTGGGGGAAGGTTCCTATGGGAAATTATATATAAGCTGAACTATAGGATGAGTAGGAGTTATAAGGAACAGGGACAGGTGAATGTGTGCATGAATATGTGAGTTTGAGTGTAGAAAGAACCTTTCCTGAAAATGAAAGTAGTTCAGTGTTCTAGACCGAAAACTGGTGTGTAGTTGTGTATAGTGGGTTGTGGATAGGGTAATTGTTAGAAAAAGTGATTTTTACTAAGCCAAAAATTTTGAACAACATTATGAGGACAACAGGAAAGTGAGAAACTTTAAGCCTTGGGGGAGATAGGATGGGGAATGAGGTGGGCACCAATCCAGGTATGAGTTGTAGAAATACTACACTCCAGGTACAGAGAGGAGGCTGGATCAGACTCTGTGAGACACAGAGTCCCCAAATATTTCGCTCTGTGCCTGATTTGAATCCTCAAACTAAAATAGGACTTGGCGGGGGGTTGACTCATTCACATGATGATCTTGTCCAACCCACAGACTTTGGACAAAAAAATCCCTAAATCAATTTCTGCAGGTTGTTATAATATTTTTCTGAATGGCAATGCCTTGTGTGAGAGTAAAGGTTGCAATTAAAATTTGTTAGGTGGATCTTGGGTTGCTCATCACTGATGTAGACCCTCTGAATTCTAAAAATAGAATGTAAACTATTTTTCCTGGAATCTACCCTTTAACAAAATGCCCAAAGGTTACTTCACATGTGTAATGAATAGCATGCAATTGAGACATGTGGATATGGGAAGGGTTTCATATATCCCTGAAGTAAAAAGCATATTATGGTCCCATCACTGTTTCTAGGAAAGACAGTCATGTGCTGACTAAAAAAAGAAAAGAAAAAAAGAAACACCATCTTTTTCAAATTCACTCATACCACATAAAAGTGACGGAGATATAGCTATCAATTTTAAAGCAGGCTGATTTTTAGGCAAAGTGGATTTAAAAACATGACATATCAATCAAAGATTGTCAAGATATATCAACAGCTACAACATAAAATTGATTTTATAAAATTTAAATTGTGTTCTGGACTCAGGGACTTATCACAGTGTGTGTCAGTGACATTTTTCCTAAGAATCTGGTATAATAGGGCAGCGAAATAAAACTGTAGTTTTCCACTAATGATCACTTAGGCTTCAGAATCTGTGAAATTGAAAAAGAAAATTCTCTGGGGCTTAAAGCATAGACTGTCTTAGGCTATGAAGTACTAAAGTTAGCAAACCGCATTTTCACATTTTCCTTGGTAGTGAGAACCAAAAATGACACAAAATCCATTCTGTGATAATGATACCTTTCAGCTTTCTTCATTATTCCCTAAAGATCCAAATATCTGTCATTCGTACTGATAGAATCTCTTCACTGAAGAAAAACTAAGAAAACTACCCATGTCCTAGTTTCTACTTTGCAATCTTGTGCCTGTCAATCAGAACCACCCTGCTACCACAAATTAGTGAATAGGGATTTGCCAAATGACTTGAGCCCTTCAGTTAAAAACCAGTAAGAAATATGTGTAAAATTTTAATACAAGAATATTTTTTAGGTTGTATGTACCCTAAATTTCTTTGACCCTACATGGAAAGGCATGCAATCTGTACAAATCTAGTCGAAATTGACCAGCGTGGCAGTTCTGACTGATGGAATTGTCATCCTCAGAGCTGGCATTTACTTTCATGTCAAATTTACTTAGTTAGTTTAATACTATTTTTAGCATCTTAAAAATTACTGTAAATTCTAGATTTCATTACAGCTTACCCAAGTAATGAGAGAAGAACACCTCAATTGTTAGGTTGGTTGGATGTCTAAAGAGTACTATGCTAAATTCAAACTTTCCTTATAATAAGGAAACCAAGTAAACAAAATAAAGATTAAGGTATCACATCAATTTTAACATTTATCCTTACACATTTATCATTACATTTTTGAAAGATATAGAATATATAGAAGGTCAGTCTAGGGGAAATTCAAGATGGGAAATTATCAGATATTTAAATGAATACACCACCCCCAAAGTCTGAAAGGAAATGCTATTCAGAAGTTTGATATCTTCATTAAATATAGTAAAGCTAAAAATTGGAGGAAATTTCTACTGCTCATTGGGGGAATGAAATAGGAAAGAAATAAGAAAAAGTTGATATCAGCTGGAAGTTCCATGAAGAGATTGGAAAGAAGTATTGTACAAATTTTGCAAAAATAAAAGAAAAAATTTAAATGCTTAACAGGTAACCCTGTTCTCATTTCAATATTTTATAGGCCAGTGGGATGGATTTAAATACAAAAGAAGATTTCAAAGGAGTAAAACCCAAAATTTGAATAGCAAGATAAAAATTTCAAGTTGAGTATGATAGGAGCAGTGGTGGTGACAGATGGGGAGTTGAAACATTAAATTAAAAACAAAAATGAAATTTGGCTGGGAGGCAGTGGATCATTGGTATAATCTCAGCATTTGGGGAGGCCAAGATGGGAGGATCACTTGAGGCTAGGAATTTGAAGTTGCACTGAGCTGTGGTGCCACTGGACTCTGGTCTGGGCAACAGACCAAGACTCTGTCTCTAAAAAAAAGAAAGATGAAAGAGAAGAGGGAGGGCAGGAGGGAGGGAGAGAGAAAGAGAGAGAGAGGAGAGAAGGAGAAGTAAGAAGGAGGAGGAAGTGGAGGAGGAGGAGAAGGGAGGGAGGGAGGGAAGAAGGAAGGAAGGAAGGAAGGGAGGGAGGGAGGGAGGAAGGAAGAAAGGAAGGAAGGGAGGGAAGGAGGGAGGGAGGGAGGGAAGGAAGGAAAGTAAACTCAATATATTGTCTAGACAAAATGCTAAAATACTGAGATCAAGTTAAGGGATGTGTAAGTGTTTGTCCAATGATTGTTATATGCCAGATGCTTAAAGACATTATTTTATTCAAGGAAAAATGTACTAAACTTCTGCTGGTAAGCATGAAGGTATTTGAAAATGTACGTTTTATTATTATTCAAGTATAATGAGGCCAGTAAATAAGAAGAGGATTGCTGTTAAAAAGATAGCTATAGTTTGTTACTCACAATTCCCAAGAGCAGTAGGCAAGCACCATACAAGGGGTTACAGGAGGAAGCACCAGGGTTGGTGAGAAGACAGGAATGGAAAGAAAATATGGCAGAGTAACCCAGTTGAGGACTGGTCAGCGTGAGGAATTTTATTGGGCTATGTGGTATAGGGTTTATCTCTAGTTGTCCAGTGCCTGGTCCTGGAGTAATTAGAGCAAATAGTTCTCTAGTGGCCTACTATAAGGGCTCCATAAAAGAGGTCTTTTGGATATGGGTTCTGGATCAGTGGGTTTGCATGTGAAAGGGATGCTCTTGGGTCAGTGTTTTGTTTTTTAATCTCTAGGAATTGGCTAGCTCTGAAAGAGATAGTTCCTTCAGCATCAGCAAGGCTCCAGATGTGAAAGCATGAGAATAAGAAGACATACTTCATACAGAAAGCTGTTACAGTAATTTCCATCCCACCAAAACAACTAGAAACCCAGACTATAAAATGACTTCCTGTAGGCATCAGACAACAACCAGTATAGGACTATGGCCACTGAGAAAAGGGTGGCAAATAAGATGCATTCCACAGGCATATTCATTCACTGCTTACAGGCAGTTTCCAGTCCACAGGGCAAAGAGGAAATCACACACAGAATCCAGCATTCTTACTGGGTGAAAAGACATAGATCAGAGTTTAGGAGACAATGTCAGCTAGAATTTGTGGAGCAGAATACCAGAGTAAAAGAAATTAAGGGAACTGAGATGTGGGGAGAGGGAGAAGGGTCAGCCAGAACACCTACAGAAAGCTCTTATCAAATCTTTGGCTGATCTGTGAACGCATAGAAGGCAACTCCATGAGGCTGGGGGTAAAACACCACAAGGCAGCTGGCGGAACAGTTCCTGGACTTCACCCAGAAGTGGAAGGCACTTGCATGCACACTAGCAAAAGTAGGACAATTTCATAATACAACCTGATCATGTCAACAACGTAACTGTAAATGACCTAATATTCCTGTCAGAAGGCAGATTGTTCTATTTGGAAAATACAGTTTTTAATACAATATCAGAAAGAAACTCAAGCCAGGCACAGCTGTTCACACCTGCAGTCCCAGTGCTTTGGGAAACTGAGGAAACAGAATCACTTGAGTCCAGTAGTTCAAGACCAGCCTGAATAACATAGTGAGATCCCATCTCTACAAAAACACTTAAAAATTAGCCAGATGTGGGGAAATTTTCCTATAATCCTAACTTCTCTGGAAGCTGCAGTGTGGGGATCACTTAAGCAGAGGAGTTTGAAGTTATAGTGATTTATGTTGGTACTTCAGGACTCCAGCAGTGTCTGAGGGCAATAGAGACAAATCTTGGAGAGAGAGAGAGATATTAAAAGTAAATAGATAAAAATAAAAATAAGACCATGAAAAAAAAACAATTAAAAGCAAGATATGCATAAAGAGGATATTTTATAATAATATCAGGGTCTCTTAATCTAAAGATAAAAATCTTGAGCTTATACAGATCTGATAACATCCAATAAGGCACATCAAAATAAATGAAGTAAAAAAAAACCAATAAAACTAAAATTATCTTAACCAACAATTACACCTGGCAATTACAATACTAGTCTGTTAGTAACTCACAGGATAAGGAAACAGGAAATGAATGAAACTATAGAAAGATTTAAACAATGCTGTCTGCCAAATTGACCAAATTGAGATTTTAGAACTCTCCAACCCACAATAGCAATTATACATTGTTTTCAAATGCTCATGAAACATTCACCAAAATAGACTATATTCTGAACTAAAATATAATTCTCAACATATTTCAAAAGATTAAAATTTCTCAGTCTATCCTCTGACACAATAACATAAAACTAGGAGTCAATAACAGAAATATCTTTATAAACACCTAAGTAAGTAAACATTTAAAAATACAAATCTGGAGGAGAAGCAAGATGGTGGCTGAGTAACAGCTTCCTTGCAACTGGGCACGGTGAGACTGGGAAGAGAAGACTTCAGGAATCTCTGGCTGGCTGGTAGGATCTGCCCAGAAATATCCCTTTGAGGACACACGGAGTCAGTGTGAAATGTACATGAAAGACATGTACATTGAAAATGATAAAACATGACCAAGAAAAAAGAAAGGATACCTAAATAAATGGAGAGAAACAACATGTTCAAGGATCAGAAGTTTCCTTATTTTATGATGTTGGTTTTCTCTTATTGATCCATACACCCAATGCGATCTCAATTACAATCTTAACTTTAAAAAATATTGACAAATTAACTCTGAAAGTTATGTGGCAATGCAAAGAACATAAAATAGTGGAAATAATTTGGAAAAAGAAGACAATTTCAAGGTTTAACAGTACTTGATTTCAAGGTTTACTTATTATTATACTGTTAAGATGATATAATGTTGACAAATGAAGAAACATAGATCAAGTGAACATAATAAATAGTATGGAAATACATTCACAATATACACACAAATACAGGGTGTGGATAAAGTTCATGTGCAATTTGCTACATTAAACTATTTTAAATTAGACATGAACTGTGTGTCCACCCTGCATAGAATCAATTGACTTTTAATGCATGTGCTGAGGTAATTCAATGAGGGAAAGGATGTTTTTTTGAACAAATGATGTTGTAACAATTGAACATCCGTATGCAAAAAAAAAAGCTTCAGATCTTACCTTGCATTATTTATTTATAAAACAAGAGTTTAAAATGAAACATAAGGCTTAAATGCAAGAACAAAGACTGTAGAACTGCCACAAGAACCATAAGAAAAAAAAATGTGTGACCATTAGCTAGGCAAAATATGTATAAAAAGCACAAACCATAAAAGAAAGTTTGATAAGTTTTCCTATTAAATAATTTCTTTTCAAAGGACGTTGTTAAGATATTAAAAAGTTAAGCACAGATTGGGAGAAAATATTTGCTAAAAATATTGTTAATAAAAAGTTTGCAACCAGAATTTGTAAATAAAAAAGACAATTATCCCTATTTTAAAAAGAGACAAAATATTTAAAAATTCATGTCACCCAAGAAATATATGGATAGCTAATAAGCTTATGAAACATGTTCCAAGTCATAATCATTATGAAAATGAAAATTAAAACCACAAGAAGATACAAGTACACACTCACAGATTGGCTAATTTCTTTTTAAAAAGTCAATGGCAGGTGTTGTGGAATAGTATCTGCCCATGGAAGGAACTAGGAGTCAATAACAGAAAGGGAACTCTCAGATGCTGCTGTTGGGAGTGCAAAATGATGCACCTGCCATCTGATCCAGCAATCTTGCTAGTGGGTATCCTTCAAAGAGAAATGAAAATGTATGTTCACATAAAAACTTGCATGCAAATGTTCACAATGACTTTATCCATATCACCCCAAAACTCAAAACAACCCAAGTGTGCACAAACTGGTAAACAGATGAGCAAATTGTGGTATATCCTTACCATATAATACTACTCAGCCACAAAAAAGAATAAACTACAGAGACAGGCAACAAAATAAGTAAATCTTAAAAATATGATAGCAAGTGAAAGAAGCTAGACAAAGAGACAAATCAGATGATTCCATTTGTATGACATTTTTTAAAAGACAAAATCATAGTGGCAGAAAACAGATCAGTGATTGCAGTCTCTGGGCAGAGGGTTAAATCATAGAGGGAAGGTCATGAAAATGTTAGACAAAAGAAAATCACACAGAATTGAAAAGTTACAAATGGTAAACAAATGAGTGGAAATTGTTGGAAGTCTTTTTAGAACATCAAGCAATTAAAAGATAACGAGGAAAGAAGAGCAAAACTAAACAAACAAAAAAATAGGGATGGTGAGGGAATGGAAGAGAAAGTGAATGTGAGGAACGCAGATATTGTCATTTGGTGACAGGTTTGAAAATCTCCTTCTAGTGTCATTCTTTTTTTTTTTTTTTAATTATTTATAGATTCTTTTTAAAATTATTTATAGATCCCAGAGGCAGGATACCCATCCCTTGATGTGGACAGTTCTCATGCTTTCCAAAAACAATTCCCAAACTTCAGCGGGCACCTTCTTTACCAGCCAATGGCAGAAGTGGGAAGGACAAAGCTTGAACAATGCTTCATTGTCTTACGGTTGAATGGGTTTTTTTGAGTGTTTCAGAATTAAAGACAAAGAATGATTACTGGAGAGCAAGCCTCACATTCCACCTGAAGAATTGGAAAAAAGGAATGCTGAAAAGATGCCCAAAAATGGAAGGATGCAATTTCAAAATCAGACGTGGTGAAGGAAAAGGCAGAAAAGCAGGAAACATTAAAGGGCTTAAAAAGGAACTCAGACAAGTATTGTAGGAAGCCGTTTCAAAGGCAGTCTCTATTCGTAAAATAAAAATAAGTGGTCTTGAGGATGAGCTCAGTAAAATGATCTTCAACTAGTTTTGGAGAACAGAAACCTCAGGACAAAGCAGAGAAGTCATGATGAATGTCTCAAAAGCCAGGCAGCTGGTGAGAGTTAACATGCACTTTCAGAGCAGAGGTATGAGAGGGGGTGGTGGCAGAGAAGGCTGTAGGCTAGGACTCGGGAGAACGGATAACATGTGCTCTTCTGATGACCACAGTAAAGGACTTTTGACTGTCACAGATTGTAGGAGACAGAAAGAGTCCTTAAGTTCAAATCCTTCTTGTGGCACGTAAGCATGTCACCATCTGCCCCACCCAATGTCCACATCTTACAGTCTCTCCCCGTCCCATCCTTCTGTGCTCAGCAACACCCCAACTCCCCAGAGTTTGTGCCTTCCTACTTATCATTTTGCTCTTTGCCCTGAACACATTTCCCTCTGAAGTGTCACCTCTGTGGAAAAAAATTCCTAAGTGTATATCCTCACTCCCAACTAAAGTGTTTTGAGTCATTATAGGTCTTCCAATAAATATGTATAATAAACAAAATCACCTCTACTGAACACTCACTATTTTCTGAAGCTGTAGTCACTGTGTTAGACAGGTTATTCCTAATCCTCATGAAAAGCCAGTAAGATCGGTACAACAATCTCTGTTTTCCAGATAAGCCATCTGGGGCACAGGGAGCTCTTGTAGATTGCCTGAGGTCCCACACCTGGTAATTGTTGAGAAGTGAACCCAAATATATCTAGCTCTAGAGAACACATTTCTTTCCATTATACTGGGCTACTTTTCTCACCTTTGCACTGGCCTCACATACTATAATTACTTTTTTACACATCTGTATCCCTTACTAGACTGTGAGCTCTTCCACGCTGGGACATGACAATTTATTTTTGTCACTCCAATGACAAACACAGTGCATGTTTGGTGTTTATGTAAATGTTTGATAATATATGAATAATAGAATGAATGGATGGTAAGTGAATGAATAACGGTTTCCATGGTCACCATGGAAATGAGGCCCTAGGTATCACTTAAATAATTAAAATATGTACTGGTGGAAAGCTCTCAAAATCTAATTCAGTGTTTAACCCTTTTTTAAAACTAACTTAAAAATAGAACACACAAATATGTTAATACATATTAAAATCTAACACAAGGAAGCCACCTTCATATACACCTACGCTGTCAATCAGATTTGTTTTGACTCAGATCTCAGAAGAAAATTTCTCTTGCCAAGTAAGCATTATCATAGTCTGCCCCACCCAATGTTCACCCCTTCACATCTTACGGTTTCTCCCTGTCCCTTTGAACTTCACTGTGAAGTGTCATCAGTTTTGAAGATGATTGTTTTGCTTATTGACTTTATTTTTCTATCCCAATTGTTTACATGGCTCTAAATGAAGTGACAGAGAAGTGAGTCACTAGGACAGTGAACCAATTACAATATTTAGGGAAATAGAGTGACATGATTTATCCAAGAAAACAAGCAGCATCCTTCGCTTTATGTAGATGAGGGCGAGGCTTTTTTAAGTGGGCAGCAAACAGTAGCACGTGGCAAACTACATTATCATTTGCAATAGTCCCCTCCTTTTTCCCTCTAAGAAGATTACATACAGCAGCCTGTTGCTGCCCTCCCTGAAGTTGCTACATGTTTCCCTGACTGTTTGACATCAGGCTTGACCGTGAACCTTGGCTCTGGTCAAGCCCTGTGAGAAGACGTGCTGCTTACCTTACCTGAGCAGAAGATTTGGGGGACATCACTTGTTTCCATCCCCTCTCTGGCCCTCAAGGTCATGAAAATGGCATATCCTATAAAGAGACACAAGAAAACATGGGGAGTTAAGCCAAGCAGAGCCAAATAAAGCCACAGAAGCTGCAGCTGACCCACTAATGCCAATCTATAACTTGCACAAGAAATAAAAGTTTGTTTCTGTGAACCAGTGAGATCTGGGGGTGGTGTGTCACTGCAGCAAAGCTGATTAGCAGACAGGAATGTAATGGCAATAAAAGAACAATGTTATGTTACTATCCAAAGTGGCGAGATTAGCCCTCTCCCCAACCTGTTGTGAAATTTTGCTCCTGGGTCCCAAAAGAGCACTGCTTATGCTCAAAGTTTCAAAGAAATCATTTTTGCCCTATCTATCTATTAGGACTTACTGCCATTTCAAGGGGACAGTGGCTTTCAGCTCTTCCTTGTTCTCAAATGACACTGTTGAAAAATCAAAACCAAAACAAACAAAAACCTCCTCCTTTCATTCTTGCCAGAAAATACCAATGCATATCAATTTATGCAAGTGGAAACCGACTGTTCACCAGCCCACTACCTCTGCGAACAAATTTTGAAATGCATTCAGATAGCGAGGGCATCCTATTCTAACCCCATTTTATAGATGAGGAAATAGAATTTCAGAGTGATTATTTTAATAAGTTCCCAAAGTCACTGTTATGAGTGAATTGTCTTCCTTCAAAGTCATATGTTGAAACTCTACTCCTTAGTATGTCAGGATGTGACTGTATTTGGACCAAGAGCCTTCAAAGAGATGACTAAGTTAAAATGAGGCACTTAGGGTGACCTATAATTCAATCTAACTGGTGTTCTTACAAGAAGAAAATCAGACATTCAAAGAATACCAGGAAAAGGTCATGGGAGGACACAGCATGAAGGTAACACAAGAAGAAGAAGATGCCAAGGAGAAAGGTCTCTGAAGAAACTGAACCTGCTGATGCTTTGATTTTGGATTTCTAACTCCAGGACTCTTAGAAAATTCATTTCTATTGTTTAAACTTCTTGGTCTGTGGCATTTTGTTATGGCAGCCCCAGAAAACTAATCCAGTCACAGTTAGTAAGTAGCTAATGTGAATTTCAGATTTAATCTGCAGAAGTCCAAAGCTTTGTTCTTTCAACACTAATAACTGCCTGCCTCTTCTTAACCAGTATTAACTTAATATGTGTGTGTTTCTATATAAAGAGAGGAGCCTACTGATAATAACAGCTAAATACAAAAGATGTAAAACCTCCATCTCTTTTTATTATGAATAGTATTCCATGAAATACATATACCATAGTTTATTTATCCATTCATGAGTTGACAGGCACTTGGTTATTTCCACATCTTGGCCATTGTGAATTGAGCTGCCATAACAGTCTAGTGCAAATGTCCTTATGGTAAAATATTTTTTTCTTTCCTTGTGGTTAGATCCTTGGTAATGACATTTCTGAATCAAATGGAAGGTCTAATTTTAGTTCTTTGATGATTCTGCATACATATTTTGTACTTATCTGGAAGGATTTGGAGAATATCCTCCTAACTAAAGTATCACAAGCATGGATAAGCAAGTATCCAGTGTACTTACTATTAATATGAAGCCGGTAGATGAACAACTACACACCCACAGGAGGGAAAAACACAGCCACATCAAGTCGGGGGAGGAGGAAGGAGACAAAGGAGAGCAAGAGGGGGTTTGGTGTTTTATCACCAATGGACACAATGTAGGGGGATACGGCACACATCTTGGGTTAAGGGCTTAATTACAACTTGGATTTTATCTAACAAATACAGACAAGGTAACCTAATTATTTACACCCTTATATCAATCTGACATATCAAAAAAAGTTAGAAAAGCTCACTACAACTAACAAATGCAAAGAATGAACCCTAATCATTTATAACTTCATATTAATCGGAAATTTAAAAATAAACATAATAAGAGCTAAAGCAGCATTTATTAAGCACTTATTATGTATTACTGTGTAAAGAGCTTTCTATGCAAACACCCTGAATCTTGCTATAAGAAATGAGTAAGCCTCTATAGAAAGGAAGTCAACTGCCCTTCCAAGTTCTGCTGGCAATTCCAGACTCAGTTTTTGATTTTCATTCAGACCTTACTCTAGCACTGATGCCCCTCCTAAGAGTTTCCTTAAGGCCTTGCATTTCTATCACGATTCTTATCAAGTTTTTGAATTGTTCACATCATTGTCCATGCTGGACACTGAGTTCTTAGACATCAATGTCTGTTTTCACTTTTCTTTTGTCCTCACTACCTTGCAGAGTATCTGGCACATTATAAGCATTCACTATTTTTTGTTGCTCTTGAATTGATGCATCACAACTGCCTGCTACCACTTGTTAACAAAGAAAGATGAAAATAAAAGACAATCTTTATTAAATTTATGAGCCCCAAATGAGCAAAATCCTCCTCTCTTCTTGGAAGGAAGTAGGCCTATTTCAAAGCATGCCAAACATTTTTGAGCAATTTTGTGGAAACATTTTGCATAAGAACAAAATGGTATGAGTCAGAGAAAAATGATTTTATTTTTACCATGTTTTTGCCACTTTCAGGGATTTTTTCTTATATTGTTTTTACTTTCATCATTTATAAATCTATCATCTCCACTCTCAGTTTGGAAGTGAGAGGCGCTGATGGTAGATAGTTATCCTTTGATAAATATTTGATGAATGAAGGTAAATATCAAATATTCCCTTGCTTTTCTCATGGTGTGATAAGATGATCCTCCTATGATCACTCTATTTCTCTACTTTCCTTGACAAAAAGTCTTCTTAAGTTGCCACCTGCACTGTCTCCACTCAGTCACCTCCAGTTTAGTTTTTTTCTCCACTTCCAGGTAGACTTCAAATCTCACCAGAGCTCCAATATCTCTCCCACAAAGCCATCAGTGACTCCATGTTGCCATATCCAATGAACATTTTTTTTGCCCTCATCTGTCTTAACTTCTCAATGACTTTTGACACATGCACCACTCCATCTTTCCTGAAATATCTCCTTCTAGGCTTCTGCATAAGTCATACCTCTTTTTCTTTTCTGGGTGCAAGTAATAGCAACATGGTTCAACCCAACTTATGTCAACACAACAGGAATGTACTGGCTCTTTTATCCAGGAAGTTCAAGAGTTCAGGGAATGATGCTGGTTTAAGGCACCATTGACTCTAGAGATTCAAACAATATTATCAGAAATCTATTTATTTTTCTCTACCTCCCAGCATACATTTCTGTTGTTATCTTGATTTTTAGGTAGGTGAACCTCAGGTGGTAACAAAGAAAAACCAATGCAGTTCTAGACTTTTATCAATTAACCTCTTAACCAAAATATTTTAAAAGTCCCCTTTTCAGTGAGTTTCGGCAGAAGTTACGGCAATACTTCTGTTGAGCAAGGCAGGTGCTGAGCCCAACCTAGCACTGGGGGATGAGGCACGGTGTTGTGTGCTAGAAAAGAATCAGCCTCATCTGAACTACGTGCACTAAAATGTAAGGAAATATATAAATGCTAAAAAAGTAAAAAAGAAAAGAAAATACACACAGAGAGACACACGCAGACACACCATTGTTATTGCAACACCCCTCTCTCTCCTGTTTTTCTTCTTATATTCCCGTCTGCTCTTTCTCAGTCTCCTCCCTTGTCTTCATCTCTCAGTGTCAGAGTAATGCTGAGCTTTGACCTGAATCATCTTTTCTTTCTTTCTTTTTTTTTTTTTTTTTTTTTCAGTTTTTGGCCGGGGCTGGGCTTGAACCCGCCACCTCCAGCACATGGGGCCGGTGCCCTACTCCTTTGAGCCACAGGCGTCGCCCTCTTTATTTTATTTATTTATTTATTTTTGCATTTCTATAGCGTATTCTATGTCTACTACATATGTCATTTGACAGCAGGTGTTGGATCATCTTTTCTTCTCTACTCACCTCCCATTCCTGCTGCTGACTAGAACTCTTCTAGGGCCACACTTACAATTTTACTCAAAGTGCCGTCTCCCCAGATTTATGTTTCCAGGTGCAAGTTCTTCCCTGAATAACAAATGCAGACTTCTGTTTACTTGAAATTTCCACATAAACTCTATATATGTATCGCAAATTTGGAAGGCTGTTCTTATTTCCTTCCCTCCAAAGCTATTATTTTCACTGGTCTTTAGCATCTCAGCATTAATCAGTGGGTTAATCCAAAAAATGTGGAAAACAACCGTTGTCTCCTAATTCAATTCCCGTATCTAACTCACCAGCAAATCACATAAATGATAGCTCTAAAGTATATCTCAAATCCATCCTTTCACCCATCCATCAACACCCTGTCTAAACCACACTCATCTCTGGCTCAGACAACAGCAATCGCCTTCTCAATTAAATTGTCTTCTTGCTTCTATTCTTCCTTCTGCTAATGCAGTTTTCTAATCAGAAACTGGAGTGATTTTCCTAACATCTCTTAGCTCATCTCCTTAAGCTTTCCATCTCCCTCACAGCATTAAAGCAATGCTGCTCTCTTTGCTGTTTTCCTAGTAGGCCAACCAATTTTCTTTCTTAGAATCTTCACATTTGGGCTTGCTATACTCTTCGTCCAGTTCTTTGCATTTTTCAGTTTTTAAAGTTTAGATAGCTTGTCTTTAGAAGTACCTTCCTTTATCACGTGTCTTACCTTGGGCTGCCATGAGAAAGTAGCATAAACTGGTTGGCTTATAAACAACAGAAATGGATTTCTTGGAGTCCCTAGGGCTACAGAGTTCAGTATGAAGGTGACAGCAGATTTGGTGTCTGGTCTTGTGAGTACCTACTTTTTGGTTCATAATCAGCCATCTTCTCACTGTGTCCTCATGTGGCAGAAGGAGCAAAGGAGCCCTCTGGGGTGACTTTCAGAAGTGCACTAGTCCCTTCCATGAGGGCTCTGCCCTTATTCTGGGGTCACTTTCATAAGCGTGCTAATCCTTTCATGAGGGTTTTGTCCATATGACCAAATGACCTCACTGAGGCCTCACACCCAAACCTCATGTACGATCATATTGAGGATTAGGTTTTAATATATAAATTTGGGAGTGGCATAAACATTCAGTCTATGTACCACTTTACGTTGACTTCATCCTTAATTCTCTCAATTCATAACTCACTGGAAAAAATACTAGCTCCTGAAATACAGATTTTTGTTTTACATATCACTAAATTGCCAGAACCTAGAAGAGTGCTCGGGCATTAAAAATCTATTAGAATGAACGAGGACCCAACTTATTTCTTTCATGGCATTCATTACAATTTGTCAGTTCCTTTCTTCTTACTTGATTACTTGATTGATTGATTTTCCCCCAATTAGAATGTCTAAGAAGACTCACTCTCTCTCCAGTGCCTGATTCAACATCTTAACAAACATTGAATACTACATTCCTATTGAATGAAAAATATAATGAATGCTTATCAGTGATTGTTTCCTGAACTGAAGCAGAGACTATTAACAAAAATGCTTTATTCTTGACTCTCTGACTACAAAAGAAAAAAAAAGAAATTATATCAATTACATTATAAAAGGGATCTCTATACCTTGGTCAACATTTGCCAGTTTGAAATAGAGACGTATAGAGTTAATTGAGCTGGAGGTGGGGAGATTTATAACATTATGAATCCTTATAAAGTTAATTTTTAATTTAACAAGACATAAAGTAATATGTTTTTATAACCTCATACTTTATAAAAAATATTCATAGAAATGAAGCCAAAAATATTATGCCTGTAGTCCTAGGTGTCTGGGAGAATCCCTTGAGCTCAGCAATTTGACAGCAGCATGAGGAAGAACAAGACCCCATCTATACTACAAATAGAAAAATTAACTGGGGCATTGTGGTTCCAGCTACTCGGGAGACTGAGGCTAGAAGATCACTTGAACCCAGGAATTTGAGGGTTCAGCCAGGATTTTGAGGTATCAGCCATGACTGACACCACAGCTCTCTAGCCTGGGCAAAAGAGTGAGACTCTGTCTTAAAAATAAATAAATAAATAAATAAATAAATAAATAAATAAATAAATAAAATAAAATAAATAAACCAACGAGTAAATACAGTGTTAACTATTAAGACTAAATTTGAATATGGTTAGGTAAAAATTCTGTAAAAGGACATGCAAAGATCATTACAGAACCTTGCCTTCTCAGTCTCTACACTTCCGGAGACTCCCCCTTTCAGTACTTTTAGTCTTCAGACCCCAGGGCTTTCTTGCTTTCATTCCCCTTCTCATAGGTGTCACTCCCATCCTTTCTCTACCTAGAGAATTTCTACTTATTCTACAAATGTCCATTCTACAGAAGCCCTCCTCGAACGTTTGCTCTCCTTTCCTCTCTGCTCTCACTGCACGTTCCCATATTCTTATCACAGCATTTATTACTTGCATTCATATGCATGCACATAGGTACAAATGTGTGTATATATCTTATCTTTGAATTGATATGTCTTTCTTCCCTCTTAGAGTCTGAGACTCTAAAATTCTGGGCCCCTGACTTATTCTTTTTTCAATTTCAAATGACTACTGTGTCACTGGCATGTAGTTAGTACCAAAAAATGTAGCTGAATATAGAGTTACTGTGGCTGTCAAATTTTATACAAAATGAGTCAGTGATATTTCTTATAGTCAAATTTGTTGTTAAAGAGGCAACATAGTTATTCTTATATCATTTCTATTTTTGTCAAGCACCTCTATTTCAATTCTCTCATCTTACTTTCATGACGTATGCTATGTATAATAATAAATTACCCCCTTATATGGAGGCAAATATATGGATATATTATAGGGATGCAAAATCAGGTAAAGTCACCAATTTATGTCAACAACTGATAATTACCATTAAAAAGTACTGTTTTTTCTGATTCCAAGACACATGATCTTCCAACTGTACCAGATATTTGTTTTCAACCTTGATTCGAGACAGAATCATTAGCACTTGTATTGATATTACAGCGATTTTTTAAAAAGAAACTGGTTACCGAACAGGAAAAATTATGTTCAATTTTAATAGAATAAAAAAGATGTATTTTTGCTTAGTAAGTTAGCACTAAAATAATACTATTGTGAAGAAGGTGTGATGGAATGAATATTATCTTTTTTATTTGTAGAAAAAAAAATCTATTTAAAATATCCTTTGGAAAGTAATTTGGCTATATTTATTAAGAAGTATAAACCATTTAAATACCTCACAAACCCTGTTCTCAGAATGCATATTGTGGTAATAATATGAGCAGCAACCTTATGTACAATCATATTTATTACAGATAATACAGCATTGTTCACAGTAGTATTAAAACATTTTCAAAGATAAATCTCCAACAATGAAGAATGGTAAGGTGATTTGAAGAACAGAGGAATGTTATGATGGCAATAGCACCACCTACGAATCAATTTTAGTAACAATAAAATCCTTACAATTTTAATTTTAATAAGATACAAAGTAATATGTTTTCATAATCTCATCCTTTATATAACTATTAATAGAAATGAAGCCAAAAATATATCAAAATGCAAATAGTATTTTTCCTTTGTGGGTGGAACAAGGAGATATTTAATTATTTATCTGTATAGTAGAAAAATAAAGTAAAAATATATATACTTTTCAGTCTTTTTCAATACAAATCATGCTATAAACACGATAATAATACAGGTTCTAAGAAGAAGGACTAAAGATTTTAAAATCTTTTAAACCTATCACCTAGGAAATTTGATTGCTCATTGAAACTGTGGTAGTTTCCATAAGAAAAAGGTCAAATTATAGAGCTAGTAGTGAAAATCAAGGGTATTACCTAGACCCAGTAATTCCTGTAGCCAAAGGAAAGTAGCTAAAAAAATTTCCAAGCTGTTGTATAAGGCAAACATTCACCTCCCCGATGACCTTAGATGACATTCTGAACTACATTTTCCAACTGAATTATATAAGACTCTGTACCTCTTTTCTTATCATATTGTACCTCCATTCCTACCGATGTTCATATCAAACCTTCTAAATTCTCCATCTAGTTCATCTTTGTAACTTCTCAGTGTCCCAACTTGTTGGTATAAAGTATTCATAATTTACTGAACTGAATTTGCCTAATTCAATTCAATACTCATCTAGTACTTAACTACTACTCTAATAAGATTTCAAAGCAGAGGAGACTGATGATGAAAGCAGATTTTTAGAAAGATGGATGTGGTGGTGATGCACAAAATAATTCAAGTGGGGAAAGGCTGGATTTTGGAAGTATACCTAGATGAGGCATCACTTAAAGGTACTGACCTTGGCAGCCAGATACTGACCAGCCAGAACTGGGATTCTCCGAGGGCTGGAGCAGGGACCATGGGTGGTCCCTGAGACCGGACTAAATGTGAACCCTTCATTTGCTGGATTTTGTGTGATTGTTGGAGAGGTCCCAGGAGAAGCAAGAGAAGCAATTGGGTGGTGGGTCCTTAGGGACCTCAGGGCAAAGCCAGAGGAAAATACTTCCACACTTCAAAGTCAGTAAAGCTGCATGAACCCACACCACCTCATGTCTGCCGTGGGCAGATTGTAAAGAACACTTAGAAGGCAACGTGAAAAACAAACAAAGATGCTTCTCTCATGAGCTGGGAAGAATATCGTCTCTTTCAGAGAAGAACAGAGTCAGTTTTGATGGTAAAAAGAAAATAACAAGTTTGATTTTTGCAAAACTTTAAGTTTGAGGTGCTAAAACGTTCCTTTTAGTTAAAGGAAAATTGGAGACATATGACTTAAGGGAGGGACTAGTTACTGAACAAAGAGTAACTTCCAGCCAGAGGTGGTAAACCATGGAGAAAATTTTACTAGAATCTGAAGAAAAACTTAAAAAGAAAAAGAAAAAAAAAACAGTAGAAATAGCAAGACTAGTAGAAAAGTGGCATAGAATGTTCCAACGAGCAGCACTTGATGAGTTGAGGTCTTCTGTTTTTCTGACGTTTCCGTATTTTCTCCACCGACTCCTATCATTCCTTTTACAAATGGGGAAAATACTGACTTTTGAAAACTGATTTAATTTTCACCAAATATATTATCTGGAGCAAGGTGCCTTAAAATATAATCTAAATCACAGACCTAGCTATTTAAAACTGTCATTTTTGGCTGTTGTTTCAGGCCTGATAAGTGAGGATCCCAGGGCCTGGTGCCCGGGAATCTGCATTCCCAGGAATCTGCATTTTGTATGTACTTACCAGAGGACTCTGATGCACACTGAGGTTTCTGAACCAGTGACCCAGAACACAGCAGCGCTGCCCAAGGAACAATTCCTTATCTCCTTTTTTCATTGATGCTAATCAAGGTGCATTACTTCCATCCGCAGCTCAGGGCTTTTTTCACCTTCACTGAGTACAGACCTTTCCTCAGCTCCCAGATTCTTTTCACTATTTCTACTGTGGTCCTGCCTGAAAGAGATTACTCAGTAAACCATTCTGGTTAATGTGTTCTAGGTAGATTTCGATAAATCAGCTGGACCACTAAAATGTTTCACCCTCTTTAACTAATAGACTCTTGAGGGTTCCCCCCCCCCCTTGAACTATTATCCTTTTCCTTAAGCCTTATCTTTCTACAAACTGACTTTATTATTCTTTGATTTTCTCCTTTAAGGATAGTCATAAGAGAAGCAAAAGCAGTCCCAGTACAAAGAAACATGCATCATTGGAAAAAACAAGATGACCTTGTATTTGGAGCATGTCTGCCTGCCTTTGAAGAAAAGTGAATAATCAGTGTTTAATGACTTCACACACACACACACACACACACACACACACACACACACAGCCTACAGCCTTTGTTTGGGGGAGGGGAGGGAATTAAAAAGATAAGAGGGACATTTCTTTCTAACAGTTATGGTAAATCATTAAAAGGTATGCAATTCCTGCTTGGAAAAAAAAAAAAAATTTAAATTCAAACTTTTTAAGAGGGTCATAAAAATGTGTGAAATCATTCTCCCTGACTGAGAGAAGAAGGCTTTAGGGAAATGGGTATTGCACTGATTTTTTTCAAAACTAGGTCTCCTTTTCTTCTCCATTCAAATGTGGATATTTTTCTTGAAGATTAAAACAGTTTTTGAAATCAGATAGTGTCAAAGTAAAGGGCAGTATTAAAATCACATAGCAGGCTCTGCTTGCAAATAATGTTAAGAGCCATTTTCTCACATCGATGCCCTCTAGCAAGATCAGAGACAAGGTTATATATTCCCACATGAAACCAGTTAGCTGCAGGATCCAGCGTGTGGTACTAATGAGACAGAGTTCAGAGTTCAGTTCCAAAACAAGCTATTTAGTGTGACAGGAGTGATGGCCTTGCCAATCTGGCTGTGCTGAGCACTAAAGTCAGCTGGGAATTTCTGTTTCGTTTTGTTTTAGTTTTTTTGTTTTTTCATTTGTTTGTTTGTATTATGAATTTCTGGGCCTTGTCCCAGAAATCAAAATCTACCAAATCAAATTTTCTGGGAGTGAGGAAAGGAATCTCTACTTTGAAAGAAATCCCCAGGTAATTTTTAGGCCAGTCATGATTTTAAAATCCTCAGAGGAGCAAACAAGCGGCATAATTGCTTGCTGGTCTTTGTGATTCAAAATTGCAAACTCTGAAACTGTATCAATTGAGAATCTTAAAAATTTCCAGGGAGTTTGTCCTGCTGTCCCCAGGGATTGAATTCCTTTGAAGAAGCCATGAATTCAAGAAGATTTTAGGTCTTAATGACAAAAAGCAAGTCTGCCTTATTAAAAATAGCCCGTCCACATGCCTCTTTTCAGACACTCTTTGCCAAGCTTTTAAATGCTGACACAGAGACAGAGAAATCCCCCTCTTGCCCTGGGAAATGGACATTGATTACAAATTCTTCAGCCTGAGCATAGTGGTCACTCCCTCTGAACTTATCCAGATATGCTTCTGAAGATGGGAGAGAGAGAGTGCATCTTCCTTTGTAGAACTCAGAAGGTTTTTCATGGATGATGTATTTCTAAACATAAAAATTGTCTCTTGCCAAGACAGGAAAAGAAACAAGGGTGATCCTGCAGATGATCACATGAAGCCAAGGGGAATGGTAAACCTGTCTCCACTGAGGGTTTGTGTTGGAAGCAGACGGGAGGGCTAGAGGCAGTGAATACAGGGACAGGAAAACAGCAGGTAGGAAAGGATGAAAAGCATGAAAAACTGGTAAATAGAGTAGAAAATACCACCAGCAAAACACATGGGTTTTTCACATTCTAACCATCTGTACTGGCATAGAATGTACACAGTCCAACCAGATCTGCTCTATTTCCAAGTCAAACAGATAACAACTGGCTCTCAGAGGTATACGAGGTGGAGAAATTCAATTTATCTCAAGGCACAAAATAAAATTCATCTTTCTTCAGCTTTAAGGCAATATCTTTAGTTTAAGTTTGGAAAAGCTCATTTTTTTAAGTTTCAAAGTTTTCTCTCACTTTTGATGTTTGATGTTAACTTTTCTGTCCCCAGCAGAACCTTAGACCCAACCCAATTGACTCAGCAAACATTTCCTTAAATGCAATATCATTCCCATGTCCCCATATCTGCTATCATCTAGCATGCCAAACCCAAAGCCAATGAGATCTGCCTTTGCAAATTTTGACAGCAATAATTGACATTTATCTACCATCCCATCTGTTACATATTTGGATTTTTTTTTTTAAGATAAAATTTCTTGTAATACTTCCTGTTCTAAATATAGTCAAAAGATGAAGTGAGCATGGGAGAGATAGCTAGCACAAGTGAATTACATATTTTGAAAGTGGCCAGACACATTTGTTTCTTTTCTTTTCTTTCTTTTTCTTTCTTTCTTTTCTTCTTTTTTTTTTTTTTTTTTTTTTATTTTTGTTTGTTTGTTTGTTTGAGGCAGAGTCTCATTCTTTCACCTGGACTAGAGTGCCATTGCCTCAATGGAGCTCACAGCAACCTCAGAATCCTAGGCTCAGGCAATCCTCTGGCTCAGCCTCCTAAGTAGCTGGGACTACAAGCATGGGCCACCCCATCTGCATAATTTCCCCCATTTTTAGAAGAGACAAAGTCCCACTTTGCCAAGGCTGGTCTTGAACTCTTGAACTTAAGGGATCCTTCCCCACTCAGCTTCTCAGAATGTTAGGATTACAGGCATGAGCCACCACATCCAGCCCAGCACTTTTGCTTCTTGAGAGTCAATACTTTAAAAACAACATCTTTCTCTAGAGAATCTTAACCCTAAAGGAGTTTCCAGTCTGTTATTAGAGAAAAATGATGGCATAAAATAATCCCTTTCCTGAATTCAGCAGGATCTTGGGCCTGTGAGGCCTCAAAGAGAGGGAGCCACTTTGAGACAGTCAGCCAAACGGTTTCACAAAGAGGAAACTGTGGGTAGATGAAAGTTCTGTCTATAAAGCAGATGTTACTACAGTGCATCATGGTTATATTATGTATGGCCAAAGGATAGAGAATTCAGGCTTGAAGTGGTGTGGCAAGAGTTACAAATTAATTAAGCTTTGTGTTTGGGGTTTTTCCTTTAGTGTGCCGTAGTAACTTGTCTATGGCTCCAGGGAACTTCATGACTAAGTTAGAACGAAGCTCTCATGCCTCATGTTAAATGTAGCAGAAGAGAGGTTATTAAATATTTCTTGGCAATTAATTACCTGAGATACACCCTTTTTTCACAGCTTTGGATTCAGGGATGTGGGAGAGTTGGAAACGTTTAATTCCTTCTAATTTGTTGCTTCTAATCATACGCTAAAGCATTGTGCTGAAGTCTGGATCCTGTGTGAAGAATTTGTAAGGGGCTTCATTGTGACACACCCAGGAAAAAATAATTTATGTTTGTGCAACAATCGTGCCTGACCTTTGTTCCACTTTCTTCGAAATAATAGAAATTATGAAAACTTGCCAAATAGATAACAGATCCAGCACATTTTGAAAAGAAAATCCTTCCTACTGTTCTGCAGTCTTTGGTTAATTAGGTGCAACCCTTTTCCTCACTCAAACCAACTTATTGGTCCAGATCCTGAGAAAAATTCCTTCCCAGAAGCCATTCCTTCCCAGAAGCCCAGGTCAGTCTATTCTGCTGACCACACAGCCTCATCTCAATCACCTGAAATTGGATAACTCTTCCCAATCTATTTTCTAGACCTCTAATTTAATCACTGCATGTAAGCATTTTTACCTCCTGGCATTAAGCTAGGAGGCATTAAGCTAGACTTCTGTTTTCAGACTCTCTTTATTTTTTTTATAGTACTTTTAATGAAATCTTTTTATTTATTTATTTAGTGTCAACCAGTTTTTCCTGTCTTCTCTCACTAGGAACTCAACAAGAGAAGAATGGGAGTTTGTCAGTTCTGATCACTGTTAAATCCCCAATATCTAGTCCAGCCCTGAGTATGTATGTACTCAGTTAAATGAATGGATTAGAACCTGACATTTTCTAGGCTCTATTCTGGATTGGTTCATATCCCTCCTCTGAAGTTCATAGCAACTCCAGCACATAACCCAAATATATGGTACATTTGGCCAAAGACTTTCAGTACACAGTGTAGACAAAAAGGAGTTAAAGAATTCAGAATCTGCCAAGAAAGCTCAAGATAAATGTAACATGAGAATAACAACTGAGTGGTAGTTGACAGATATATGATTGTCCATGAATCAGTGACAACAGATGAGCACAACTGAGGACCATGAATTTTGGGAAAGTAAAATAACCATAAAGATGCTCAGAGGCAGTGGCTAGAATAAAGAGAAAATGAGCCATTGTTTTCCAGATCAAACTGAATTAATACCTTCTACTGAATGGGACATCCAACTGCAGTGAATGAAAGATCAAGCATAAGTAATAGCAAAACGGCAACAGTAAACATTTTAAATCTCTGTGGAATATAAGCAAATACAGAGAGATGACAAGGAGCCCTTGCAACTTGAATGAGATTCTACTTAACTCTTCATAAGAAAACTGTCAAGGAGTTAATGACCGTATGTAAATGAACTAAAGCATGGATGGGCTTGTTAACATGCTCCGGGTCACCAGGATAAACAGGTGACTCATATCCAAATACATGTCTTATACTACACCAGGAAGAGTACACAGCGCCCTTTACCATCAATTCTGGTTAAATGGTACATTTCTTCTACATCTTCCTCTATATTTTTCCATGTTTTCTATGTTCCACGTATAGACCTTTACAAAAAAATTATTTTTTTCTGCATTATATGATTGTATTTGTCTACCTATATGTTATTTGTCTATCTCACCCAACAACTTATATATCTCATATAGGACCACATAATATCTCACAATATAAATACACCATAATCTATTCTACAGTTTCTCTATTGACGGACATTCAAGTGGTTTACAGTGTTTTGCCACTTCACAAAAGCTATAGTAGACATCCTTATATGCATGTCACATATATCTTTATGCACTTTTGTTTTTATAGGACAGATGTCATAAGTGGAATTGCTGGGTCAAAATTTATATTCATTTTTACATTCATACATATTATCTTTTTACTCTCCAAAAGACTGTAGCAATTGATGCTCCCATTTACAACATATGGAAATGACATTTCCTTAGGATCCTCACCAGCACTCAAATGTTAGAACCCTTTATTTTTTATCTTTTACAACTTGATACTCATTGTTGTTTTACTTCACCTTTTCCTAACTGTAATTGAGTGGCTTTTTATCTTTATAGGCAAGTTGTATTTCTTCTGTGAATTGATATCTGAAAGTGTTTTCATTATTTATGTGTATATTTTGTAGTTCATCTTTTTTATTAATTTGTAGGTGCTCTTTATATATTCAGGAACTATAGTCCTTTATTTCTTACTATTAATCTTTTATTTGTCATGTGTATTACAAAAACATTTTCCAATAAATCATTTTGGTTTTTTACTTTGTTTATAATATTTTGTCATAAAAAATGTGTTTTACCTTTATGCAGTTAAATATGTCTCATTTTTTTAAGGGCTTTGGATTTCAAGTCTTGAGCAGTAAGATCTCTTTATTCCCAGACTATTTTCCCACAAATATTTTCCTAAAAATTCCTTTAATTATAAATGTTTTAGTTCTTAAATTTAAATTTCAATTCATCTCTGATTCTTCTAGCTTGGTTTTCTTGTAGATGGGGTTGCCAAAGAAGCAGGATTTATTAAGCAATCTAGAAGGAACATACACATTCCCAAATCATTACACAACAATGTGGAAGGAAACAGCAAAGAGGTGCTCATACAGGGAAGACACATTGAACGCAGTGAGTTTATGTAAGTGTGCCCAAGCTGAGCCTTAGAGGACATTGAAAACATGCACAAATCATATTTGTATTACCCATCTCTCTTTTTTTTCTTGACTCAATTCTTCACTAACATTTCTGATACTACTCAGAAGAAATGTTACTCCTTCCTACCAATCATCCTACCTCTAGTAGAAAACTTGTCTCAAGGCCTAAAGTGCCTGGCAGGTAACATATAGAAATGAGACTGGCTAGTAAAAGCATGTCCTGCCTGAATTAATCGACTTTCCATCAATTCCTGCTGATTTCTGTCACATGGGAATACATGTCCTTTCTTGCTCAATTATTTAATTTCTAAAGAGAATTTTAAACTATTGATTTTTATATTACATAAAAATTTAAGTTTTAAACAGTAGTGATTAATTCTAGTTACACACACACATAACTAGCAAGTGAGCTGAACAAAAAGCTTTAATTCTTTCCATGGCTGCCACTTTGCAACCTCAGGGCTACTCCAGCCCCTTCTGACTTTCAGGCACTCTGCACACTCCACCAGATTTCCCATCTCATGCTCTTAGTGAAAAGCTGCCTGTTGTTCTATCCAGTCTACCGAATCAAGTCTCAAAGTCCTAATTTGATTTTCACCACAGCTAGTACTTTGGTCTTCACCTACCTTTCTAGGCTTATCTTCCACACAGCCACACCACACAGCTTATGAAAATCAGTACTTCTGGGCATGTAACAAAATCTTCTACACAAATGCCCAATGAACATTTGCACAATGACTGGGAGAATGGCTCTTCAGGAATAATGTGTTGGAAGATTTGGGCATGGCAGTTAGAGAGGAGATTGACTTGACAGATGGGATTTAAAATGGGCACAGCCTGGAATAAAGATTAAAGAATCTAGACATTATTCTCTAGGCCGGCATGTAGTATAAAGCAGACAAGAATCAGGAAACCTGGATTTAAATCTAGCTCTCTCATCTTTGTGTTGTGTGCTTCTAGACAAGAGACTTACTATTATTCAATTTAAATGTCCTTATTTAAAAGTGAGATGGTTGCAACATTTTTGTTGTAATTATGTGAAAAGAAATTTTATAGAGAGAATTCTTCCCAACAGTATCTTATAACGATGAATTTGTTGGGAAATGAGAATGGGAAACAAACAAACAAAAAGAATCTGATGATAGCAAAATCATTTGAGAATTCATTGCATGAACTCAATGTACAAAGTGATGGAATTGTGGGGTACAGAGGCTAAATCAAGAATAAAAAAAAAGGAATAGGATGTAAACAGCTCTATGAACAAAGAATTTACAGAACTTGGTATTCAACTGAGGAGAGAAAAAGGAAAGGGTGGACTCTGGTAGCATTCTGGTCTTATGATAGGGACCTAGGAAATTCTTTGAAGATAAAGACTACTGGGTGTTTAATGAATATTATGTTGGGATATTTGATAATAACCATACATAGCTAAATAAAAACAGGCAGCACTCACTAAGTAAGCAGACAAATTTAATTGTCTTCCATCTTGCCAATCCATCTCTGAAGAACATCTTCAAGCAAAATGACTTTGAAGGGTCAGATACTCCCCCATGGCTTCCATTCCCACCTGAGTTAGAAGACATCTAAATAGTCTCCAGATCTCAGATTCAGCCACAGCACCCTTGCAGACACATCACCCTCATAAACATGTCCTCTTTGTAAACATGTGTCTGTAAAATACATTTGGGATTTTTCAGATCAGAAATGCGTCAGGACAAAAGGGTATAATTTCAGCCCTGGTCTTTTGTTCTGATAAGCTTTCCTCTTTACCATCGTTGCTTTCCAGTCAGTTGGGTTTGAGTTGTAAAAATATCAAATTTAAAAAAGAGAAATGGTTGAGGGAGACTTGGGAATTTTATGTCATTTTATAGTTTATGAACTCTTTGTGAAAGACTCTCTAGAACTGTGCTGTTTAATATGATGGTCACTAGCCAAATACGGCTACTGAGCTGTGAGTTAGCTGTGGCAAACCCAAACTGAGATAAGCTAGGAAGTATAAAATACACGTATGTTTCAAATACTTAGCATGGAAAAGAAAAAAGAAAGTAAAATGCCTTAAATAAGAGTGTTTTATTTATTGCATGCTAAAATAATACTTTATATATATTCAGTTAAATAAAATGTGTTGATGAAATTAACTTTAACTGTTTCTTTTTCTTTTTGACATTTCTTAGTATGTCTATGAAAAAGTAAAATCACAAAGGTGGCTTATGTTTGTGTCTCACACCTTACATCTATCGGATGTTCTGCCATTTTATTCAGAGTTGAAGGCACAGGAGATGCCATGTGCCAAATTTTGTAAAATTCTGTTGGCCAAATAATTCTCACCTTCTATATTCTTATTTAATTAACTCCTATACCCTAGGCACTAAGTCTACAAAAGGAAGTTAGGTGTTGATATCATACAGAAAGACAGAAACATTTCCTTTCAGAGGAAAGATGAGGAGCTCTGTTTTGACCTTGCTAAGTGTCAGGCAGGGCACATAGGACGAATGTCAGAATGGAAGTGAAGACATGGAGCTGGCACTCAGTGGGAAAGGTAAAACTCGAGATGTCCCACCAGGTAAATTGAGGCAAAAGGTGAAGGACTCATCTAGACATAGTTTAAATGTCCACATCTCCCAATATTAGATGTTTGGTCATAAATAAATTTTCTTTCTATTGCTGAGACTCATTTTCATGATAATGAAGTGGTAACAGTCATTTCTATCTCTCAGTAAATACTACTTTGCCCCTGTTAGGTGCCAGGCACTGTGTAGGTGCTAAACGCAAAGTGATGAACAATGATGCCCTCCAAAAGCTTTAATCGACATAGGGAAGCAGTGGGGACATGGCTAAAAATCAGCCAGTGTCAGAATTGCCATAGTCTGTAATTACTGAGGAGAAGCAAATCTAGTCCTGGGGTATTAAATCTACGTCTCTTTATTATGATAATGCATGTGTAGACTTCTTTTTTATTTTTTTTTATTAAATCATAGCTGTGCACATCAATATGATCATGGGGCATCATACACTAGCTTCATAAACCGTTTGACACATTTTCATCACACTGGTCTACATAGCCTTCCTGGTGTTTTTTTAGTTGTTGTGCCAAGACATTTACATTCTACATTTACTAAGTTTCACTTATATTCTTGCAAGATGCACCGCAGGTGTGATCCCACCAGTCCCCCTCCCTCTGCCCACCTCCCCCGTCTCTCCCCTCCCTCTCCCCCCTTCCCCGCATTCTCAGGTCGCAACTGGGTTACAGCTTTCATGTGAAAGCCCTAAACTAGTTTCATAGTAGGGGTGAGTACATTGGGTACTTTTTCTTCCATTCTTGAGATACTTTACTAAGAAGAATATTTTCCAGTTCCATCCATGTA